>PVIH01003862.1:0-144055 GCA_004025045.1 Sigmodon hispidus
TTGGTTCAGAAACAAGTGTCTACTGACTAGCTTCTGATTTTCAAAAACAACAACGAAAGCAAAAATTTCAGTATTACTGAAATTAAATTCAACAATTCATCTAGTAAAAGAAATAGAAAAAGGACAAGAAACTCTTCAGAATTCCACAGTGAGGACTGGAGAAATGGCTCAGAAGTCAAGAGCACTTGTGGCTCCTGCAGAGGCCCAAGCTGTCTGTCATGTTAATGTCCTAATTTTCATTCCTATCAGTAGTGTAGAACATTGCTCATTTCATACACTTCTTTTTTCAATACTTAGTCTTTTCTCTTTTGATAAGTGTTCTTTTAACAAGTCATAACATAATGATTTTACTTTACAGCTTTTATTTTTTAGTGGTGTTGGATACTTTTTTCATAAACACGTTGACCACTTCTGTGTATTATTGTGAAAAAATGTCTCTTAGAATCTCTAGCCAAAATAATTGAATGTTAGTAATAAATAAAAAAGCTTTTTAAATTGAAAGGAAAAAATTAATTTCTTATATTTGTATATAATTAAATTTTATGTAGTATACCAGGCCCTAAGGACTATTATACAAGCTTAGATACAATAGTGGAATTGAGGAGAATTTCACAATACAAACCATCATACAAAATTAATAGGGATTTTGTATAATAACAATAAAAATAACTCAATTGAAAACTACTATAATTTTTGGTAGACGGACATGTGCCTATTGAAGTGTCTTCTAATTATTTGTGTGTGCTCAGAAAATGGTGTTGCTCTCAGTGTTTGCCAGAAGAGCTTTTTACAAAGTGGGGAGCAATTCCTGAAGAGACTCAAACTTACCCACGTCCTCAGAAATGACTGTTGAATTCTCAGATCTAAATGTCCCATCCATATGGCTTCCTCTCTGATTCCCTGGATATGTCTAAAGCAGGAGTACTGGCAGAAAAGAATGTGAAAACACAGGGATGTGACAGTGTGTGATGGAAAGCTGTCTTCATGGAAAGTGCACCCTTGAATTCACAGAAGCTAATTTCCCACAGGAGACTCCCACAATGATAGAAAGATCAGCATTCAATCATGGGCACTGAAGAGCTCAAGAGGCCTTGACCACTGCTAAGTGACTAGTTTCAGTTACCTTGCATTGTAGGTATGGGGGATAGGTGCATTTTTCAGTGTACCAGCCACAGGTAAGTGACCTATGCTCACAGAAAGATCTCCTCACCCACTATAATTTGAGCAAGTCCAGTTATACTTATTGGGTCACAGCACAAGTACACTAACAAGACATGATTGGAAAAGCCGACTGATTGGAAAAGTGAAGAGTATCACAGGAAGAAGGACAAGACAGGAGAAAGGGTGATAGAAATAAATTACATATATATATATATACATATATATTCATACACACACATATATAAAGAGAGAGTTGTCATAATCAAAGTCTTTATTTTGTAAAATTAATACCATTAGAAAAAGTAGGTTAGCTTCTGGCAGAAAAATTAAGATGCATTGTAATCTCATCCCATGTATAAAAATACAATAAAAATAGGTTAAAATAAAATGGAGGACCTGAAAGTACAATTACTGAAAGAAAATGACAATTTTTGGATTTGATGTAGATTTTGAATGTGATCCCAAAAGCATAGGCCACTTGGGTCTACAGTATCTCTGTCTTGCAATGTCTACATATTTCTTATTTGCAGTAGTGATAGACTTAAAAAATTCCTGGGAAACTGGTATTTCTTTTGGGATACTATATAACATTCAGCATCATAGCTCACTAGGTCTTGGGCCATTACTCTTATAAACTTCTTAATTATTGTTTAAATTTATTTTATATGTATAGGGATTTCCAGATTGTCTACATCTCTTTCAGTTTTGAAACTGTTTCTAGACAAGGACAGTCTTTTCAGAAACATTTTGAAGAATAAGATTTTGTTTTCATTGCTTTATGTATTTTTTTCTAATGTCTCTTCAATAGAACATATATTACAATACTTTCTTATGTGTAAATTTGTAAGTGGTGACTTTTAAATTCAAATATTTTTATTTCATCAAGTACTTTGCTTGCTCACACTTTACATCCACTCAGTTTTTTTAGTTATCATATGTTCAATAGTCTTTGCCTGTTTAATATTACTGGTTACTCTTATATTAATCTTGTCTATTGCTTGATTTTATTTCTGTGGGAGTGATCTGTGCTTCATTATGCTAGTCTTGCACATTTAAATATACTCCCTTTCTTCTGAACACC
This sequence comes from Sigmodon hispidus, assembly GCA_004025045.1. Classification (NCBI taxonomy): domain Eukaryota; kingdom Metazoa; phylum Chordata; class Mammalia; order Rodentia; family Cricetidae; genus Sigmodon; species Sigmodon hispidus. The sequence continues at coordinate 2,243 of PVIH01003862.1, forward strand.
CTGATCCCCACATCACCAGTTGGAAAAACCACATACCCTGTCTGGTTATAACTGGTTAACACATGGCACAAATAAAACAACCAACTTCCTCTCTTTCAGTATCTCGGATTTTTTAGTGGATTGGCAAACTTAATTTACAGGTTTCTGCATGCTCAATTTCCAGATAATAATGCTGATATAGATGGACATTTTCTATCCAGTTCCCAAATTTGACTCTATATTCTAGAATTGGCTTATAAATAACTTTACCTATGTGGAGATGACATTATTTCTTGAAAACTTAACAGAAGCATATTGAAATTGAAACTATTTTATCCAGAGTCTGAAAATATTATTTCATAATTCCTGGAGCAAATGTTCCTTAAAAAATGTACACATATTTATTCACACATATGCATATATACACAAAGATACCAAAAAATCTTAATAAAACTCCAGCATAAGGTATATGCTGGAAGAAAATAGAAAGAGAAAACAAATAGAGCAGAAAGAAAATATTTGTAAAAATGACATGTTTACTGTAGTCATGTCATATCAGGGAAGGGTTACAATGTGAATGATGACTCACACTATAATTGCATGTCACAAGCTAGATATTAATTTCAAAACTAATTTTACTTTATTCAAATGAAAACTTAATATTACTGGTACAAAAATGATTTGACAGTGTAACTTTAAATCTGAAAATTTTTATTATTATTCTGAGCCACTCTTTTGAATATTTCATGTGAAGTTTAATTTTATTGTAAAAACTCAAAGCTGTTTTTAAGGTAAACTCATTTATATTTGGCCTTAGCACCACAAAAATCAATATTACACACATGTCTGCAGAACACTAGTATTCTTATAAAATTTTATATTATCAGCTCCTCTTATTATATCGTGGTTGTGTGATTAAGTGTAGTTGAATGTGTGTGTGTGTGCATGCATGGTGTGCCTGATGGTTGTGGAGGCCAGAGAACAATTTTCAGGAATCTGTTCTCTCTTTCTATCATATCTGTCCTGTGGATTAAACTCTCTTCAGTGGGATTGGTGGTGAGAGCCTTTACTACTGAGCCATCTGGCCTAACTATGGATGTTTAAAATACATGGCTTTTTATTGCACAATAACTGAATTGTTCATGTTGAACATTATGTCTACTTCGCTGAATATTATGTTTCAGAGCATCATAGCCCTGCATATATAAAAAAGACTATTAGCTACTAAATGAAGAAACAGATTTTTCATTGTAGAATACTTTGTAAATTCAACAGAACAAAACTTGGTATTTTTTAAGTAATTGAAGATGCTGACAGAATTATGGAAAAATCCAATATATCTTCATATATTATAAAGAGTAAGATGAAAAAATAATTTCGGTTAAAAAATCTCTAATTGTATGATTGACTATATATCATTTGGCCTAAGACTTGAAGCAATCCATGCTAAATATCAAACAAATTTTATTAAAAATAAAAAAGGGTGTCATGTCAAATACATTGCCAAGTTGTAAGCAGATGTTTTCTAATCCGACTGCCTTTTCCCAAACACCTGCAATTGCTTCCCAAATTACCATACAGAGGTACAGAGGTTTGTGTTAATCATAAATGCTCAGTCAATAGCCCAAGTCAGGCTTGTTACTAACTAGCTCTTACAAATTAAAGTAACCCATTTCTATTAATCTATGTATTGCCATGTGGCTCATGGCTTAACCTGTTTACTAGCATGTCTTGCTTTCTGGTCAAGTGTCTAGCAGTGTCTCTTTTGACTCCACCCTCCTTCTTCCCATCATTCTTAGTTTGGCTTTCCTGCCTAACTTCCTGCCCAGCTGTTGGCCTGTCACCTTTTTATTAATCAATGAGAGCAATGTAGAAAAGAATTGCTTCACAGCAGTAAATCATTAAATAGGTTGTTAGAATAGATATTTTTAGAAACTAAAATAACAAATGAACAAATATTAGATTTGAAACTGATAACTGCATTCTATGTGTTATAAATCTATCCTAAACTAAAAAATGGATAGAAATCAATAATATTAATTTTATCTATTGCTTAATTATCATGGAATTTATAGTTTAAAAGAATATATTGAGTTACCTGTCTGAAATAGTTTCAAAACCTTGTTTGCATTAAATTAAGATGTAACTGAAATCTATTTGAGCTACTTTCTCAGAATCTAAATAGACTGGAAATATCTGCCTCTAAACTAAGCTTAAAATTTGAGAAATCAAATTTGTGGACATGAGAAGAAGAAATAGCATTTTATCCTAAATTGATTACAATTTTGAAATTATATTCCATTTTAAGATAAAAGTCTGAATTACCGGTAATGACAAATGACCACAGAGAATGCTGAAGTTAAACAATCATCTTACTGTAGTTTCGAAAAAACATTTGCTTGAAAGATGCTTTGTCTAGTCAAAATTTTCTGTCTCAGCCAGAAACTCTCAAATACCTGACAACCACCTCCCAAGCAATTGACTTGAAGGCTTAATATTACAGTAACTGCTGGGCCAGTAGCTCAAACTTATTACTATTTCTTACATTTAAATTAACCCATAATTCATATATATCTGTGTTTAGACATGTGGCTTGTAACCTTTGGTTCAGTGTAGCATTCTCATCTTGCTTCCTCTGGGTCTGACTGGTAACTGCTCTCTGCCTTTCCTCTTCTCAGAATTCTACTAGTCTGGTTGCCCCACCCATACTTCCTGACTTGCTAATGAATAACCAGCATTTTATTAAACCAATACAAGTGAAAAGTCTGTACAATGTATAAGAGCATTTTCCCACAGCTTTATGTTATTAAACAGTTTATATCCAATGCTTTAAAAATTACTTTTCTAGTACACATACTTTTAATAGCTTTGTATGGTGACAATATCTAGATTCTGTGTATTATTCTATACTGGTCTCTGTGTTTTTCTCCTTTCTAATAACAAGGAAGCTGATTTTGGTAAGTTTTTAAAAAATCAAGTGGATAATATTCAATTATATTTTTCTAAAGAAATTTAAATGGATGGTAAATTTTCCAGTAGACTCAATTAATCCTTGGCTATTTTTATGGGATAAATTTGATTATTGATTGAATGCCTCCATTGTTATTGGTATGCTTGGATTTTTTTTTTTTTATTTCCTTGTGGTTTGACATATATAATGTATGCCCAAGTGTTTCTTTATTTTTTTAAAAAAATTGTTCCCAGACCTTTTATCATATGTGTATTGTACTAAGCGAGATAATCCAGGCATAGAATAGCAAGCATCATATGATTACACTCTTATATGGATTCTCAGATGTTTACCACATGTGAGTTGAGAACTGAATTATGGTATAGTAGCTGACTCCAAAGAAGAAGAAAAAGTTAGGGAAAGTTTAATCAATAGGTATGAGGCTACATGTAAATAAGAATAAAAAGTTCTACATTGCTATTGAATATTAGAGTGTGTGTGTATGTGTGTGTGCCTGTGCATTCATGTATTACTATGAATATAATTTATAGTATATTTTAAAAGTTAGGCAAAATAAATTTAAATTTTTTATCCTTAAAATGTGGATACTGCTTTATGTGAGAAAAATTGATTGACCTGTTTAATAATATACAAAGATTTAAATACCAATGTTACATATAAGTTATAATGTTTAACATACAGATATATTTCACCCAATTTAAATATTGGACAATATGTGCATATTCACTACATGTTTCACATATATGTATATATACATATATATACACACATACATATCTGTGTGTGTTACACTGAGCAGTTTCCCCATATTATCTGTTTTCTCTTTTCTCTATGTGTTCTCTCTTTTCCCTAGGCAATTTCAGTTCTGCTTTCATATAATATATACAGACATACTTGTATATATCTATAAAATATAGGAAATACCAAAGAAATAAAACATACAGTAATTGTCTTTCTGGGAATGAATTAATTAACTTTATACAGTTACCTCCAAATTCATTTTCTCTGTAAAGGAGGCATCTCAATACAACTGATTCAATTTGTTGTGATTAGGTCGACATCAACCACTTGTGATTTGCTGGCCCAGCAGTAACAGTGACCTATGCTCTCCATACTCATTGAATTAGTCTGAGATTTCCATTAACTCATGGCTGTTTTATTTCTTTGAGTATGTTCCTGGATAAATATTCTCTTCATGAGCATGGAAAGAATGCAGAACACAGATGGATTTTTATTTACTAATCTCTCCTCTAACCATGTCATAGAAATATGCAAGGAATGAATATTCCTATTGGACATCTTGCTTAGTCACAGAACACTTAAATCTCACAGTGAGCTGGAGAAATATGTACCTGCTATTCTCCTGGAACATGGAATACCTGTCATTTTTCTTTAGTGAATTCTCAGATTTGTTCTGCATTCTTTTGCTCCTGTGATTTTATTCTGGTAAATCTCCTATTTTTAGCCTATAATTGCTCATCCTCTCATCATTGCTTTATGAGTGTGGCTATGCCACTGGGAAGACTGTGCCCATTGTGGTTATACAGATTTGTTTATCAGATGATGGAACAGAAATATAGATGTTGCTGCAGTAAAATTAGCAAGAGTGGATTTTTGGGACTCTTTTGGGATCAGCTAAACTGATAAGTCAGTGTGCCTAAGGAATGAAAAAGAAAATTTGGCTCTGTGTTTTGTATATGAATGCTCAAAAGCTTTCAAAGTTTGCTTCATAAACTAAAAGATTAAAGCCAGACAGACAAAAGAACAAAATCAACACAGAAACATTTATAAATATTGTTAATGCAACTATCATGCATTAGTCTTTAAGATGAAAGATCTTCTGTGCTATAAAGAATAAAAAGAGAAATGTTATTCTATATCTCCTTTTAGCCTTAGGAATTGAGTATATAAAATTTTGAATGTCAAAATTGAGATGTCATAAAATTTATAGAAATTTTAATAGAGTTGGCAAGATAGTTTTCAACAATATAAAGAAAATGCATCAAAAGAAACAAGTAAAAAACAGAAGCTTCTTCCTTGTCAGATTTTTTTCATTATAGTTCAGTCTACTTAAAGGATGACAAAAATGTGGAAGAAATTAGTGAAGAGACCTTATCCTGGGGTTGAGAAGTGACAGGAGTGAGAAGGAGACTTCCGGCACTAATAAGGGAAGGCTAATGATCCACTGACTATTGAAAAGATTCATTCCCAAAGGAAATCACCTGAGAAACATGAACCCAAGATAGATATATTTCCTCAGAGTTATAAAGAAACGTAAGATGTCATACAGGCTTAGACTGTATAGAAACGTAAGTGCAGGGTTCAAAAGGAGACAATGAAAGTGGTGAGAAGTACATTGGAAAAGGTTGATTCTAAGGTATATTATGACCTTTGGAGAGATGAAGGTCACATGTATAAGTTCCTTAGCATGTGCTGTGTAACTGTAAAGAGTCTTGATAAGGTTAAGTGATGCTGACAAGTCAGAAAGGATGTGGACAAAATCAAGTGGAGGATTACTTTTCTGTTGATACCCAATCCAAGTCTACAAATGGAACAGCTCCAAAAAATAGACCATAGAACAATAAGTCACAGTCCAGATAGACAGGAAAGAGCCTAATGGGATGAATACAATTACTCAGTTATCACTCTGATGGTCATAGCACATATGGAGCTATGTGGTGGAATGTTCTGTATGCTGTAAATAAAGTAACTGTTTTGGCTTATGCACAGCACCGTAGAAGTGGGTGGAGAATCAGAGGCAGCCAGGTAGGAGAAGGAGGGTGGAGTTAAGCCAGTCTCCATCCAGCCGTCCCTGAAGAAGCAGCATGTAGGAATCCAGGTGAGCCACGGCTGTGGGCCACGTGGTGGAAAGATAAATGGGTTGAATTAAGATGAAAGAGGTAGTTAATAATGTGCTTAAGATATGGGCCAAATAGTTTAAAGGATATAAGCGTGTGATTCATTTCTATGGGGGACAAAAGCAGCAGAGCCCAGACCAGGTTCCAACCACCGCCGTGGGCCATGCCAGGTACAAACCTCCCCAACCCAAAACGGCCTGGGGAAAACTTTTTACAACAGAGCTATTCTATTGAGTCATTTGTTCCATGCTCTTCATCAATGTGTTCTGACAGTATATCTTCCCAAATTAAATTTTCCCCTGAATCTGATTCCCAATGAAGAAAAAAATAGGTTGAAAGCTTGGTGTCATCCAGAGCATCACATCTCCTGGAAAGATAGTTCACACAGTTTTGAAAGCTTGACAGACCACTTTGCAGGAGAGACTCTGGAACAGAGAAGGACTACCCCTTGATCATAAGTGTATAGCTATCCATCTTTCAGGCCTTCTATTTAAGCTGAATCCTATGATAGGAACAGAATGTGCTATTGTGATGTTGTTGTTGTTGTTGCTGTTGTTTCCAAGTGACACACACCTAGGCATTTCTGAAAAGAGGGAACCACAATTAAGAAATGGCTCCATTAAACTGGCCTCTAGGTAATACCGTGGGACATTTTCTCAGTTAGAGATTGATATAGGAGGATCCATTGCAATGTGGGTGGTGTCAATCTTTGACAGATGGTCCTAGGGTATGTAAGAAATCAGGATGATTAGGCCATGGAGATAAAGAAACAAAGCACCATTACTCCATGGCTTCTACTTTCATTCTTGCTTGAGTTCCCGCCCTGAATTCTCTCTTTCACAGACTATGATGTAGGAAAAAATCTTTTATCCCTAATATACTTTTGGCCACAATGTTTTATCACAGCAATATAAAACCTAACTAAGATACTGAGCATGAACTTGGGGATGAGAGGGTCACTGGACCTCTCTGCTTTTTATTTCAATGTGGTCACACTGAATAAATCTTATTTTCTGCTTTTCAATGTTTATGTTTTTCTTTAATTGGTTTACTGAGGAGTGGTGGGTTACTAGGAGGGTCAGAGCTCAGATTCTCATGCAGTCAACCCAAGTAACAGCTTGTCCATTGTTAGGCCTGTGATAAAACTATCTCCACAATTATCTGATTAAAGCAAGCTATATTTAAAAGTGCACAAGGGACTGATTAGATGACAGTCTACCCCTGAGTCTGGGTTTCTGATAGCAGTCACACACTGGATTTTGAGGTCCCTTTTATAGGAAAGAGTTAGGGTTGACAGAAAACAGCTGTGAAGATAATTGTCTGTGAAAATAATTGTAGTACCTGTACAGAATACTGTGAGACTTAAAGCTGCCAATGGGGCAGATAAATTCTAGAAGGGAGTCATCATTGTTTCTGGCAAGACACGTTTTTGTATCACAGGTTCAGGAGTTCAGCAAGACAAAGGGATGGTATACATCATGAGGTTACAAGTTCAGTACAGGTTAACAACCTTGCCTGGCAGGATATCTTAGACTTAAGAAGCAGAAACACATTTTCCTATTTTGGAGACATAATATGTACAACAATATGGCTCAGTAACAACAATATGGTTCCTGTGTTTTCTTCCACACTGATCATCCTTGAGAACTGATATTTTCATAGTTACTGCAGAGGAGGTCATCCCAAAAGCCTTCTAAGACCTCTCTATATTGCTAATTACAAAAGGCAGATAAGTTTGAAGAGATGTTTCTATGATTAAGAACTGTTACTACTTATATGGGGGACCTAAGTTGGTTCCCTGAATGTACATCAGGTGGCTAATAATTACCTATAATCCCAGCTGCATTGAATATTGAGGCACATACGTTTCTAACCTCCATGGGCACCTGAACTTCTGTGTATGTACCCACACACAGATACAGACACAGAATCTTAGAGTGATAAAAATGTCTTTAGAAAACGGACAGAGATGAGAGAGGAAGGAAGGAAATGTTACATTGCTACTGAAATGAGCAAATTTTAGGTTTTAAGTTTGGAGTCCCTTTTCATCTCAAACACATACACACACACAAAGACAGACAGAGAGAGAGAGAGAGAGAGAGAGAGAGAGAGAGAGAGAGAGAGAGAGAGAGAGAGAGAGAGAGAGAATATGAAGAAAATTCAACAATTTAAAAGATAAAATTCTAATCTCTAGTTTATGGGTTGACAATATCTGTAATAAAATCATGGCTTTAGCATATCAGACAGCAGTCAGCCCCCAACACTGATGAATAACAAGACGGAAGTTTAGCTTTGAGAGCAATGAAGTTTAGGAATGACTCACAAATCCCACTGTCACTGGGATGACTGAGAAATGCAAGCTAAGGGCCAGGAAAGGCCTGTATATCCAGCCCTACATCCTGAAGACAGAAATATTTTAAGAAAGAAAGACCATTTTCATCTATTCTTTCACATTTTCATACTTACAATGTATCTTCGTCATATCTATTCTCAATAAGCTACATACCCTTTACTTAATTCTCCTGCAATATCCTCCACTAAATCAATTGTTTTTTTAAAAATAACTCACCAAGTCCTTTAGCTACTGCTTATATGCAAAAGGGTATTGGACATCACCTGATCATGGTCACCTAGCAATTACTGTCACAAAAAGAAATGACTCCCCCTTGTAGCCAAAAGTTTCTGGCCCAGCATAGCCCAGAGGTTGGGACCAACACCCACTGCCTCTTGATCCTAAATAATTACACAAAGGCTTATATTAATTACAAACTGCTTGCCTATGGCTCAGGCTCATTACCACCTAGTTCTTAAAATTTAACATTCTTATTAATTTATGTATTGCCACACGGCTCTTTGGCTTTACCTGTATGCTATCACATCTTGTTCTCTGGGTGGCCCCTAACAGTGTCTCTATGTGTATCTGCCTTCTTATCTTTTGTCTATGCTCAGATTTTCTGCCTTTCTCCAAACAGTCTCTTTATTAAGCAATAATGAAGCATATTGACAGTATACAGGAAGACATCCCATATCACTCCCTAACCTAGAGTCAGTCAATTGGGAATACATCTTTGACTAGAGGAGAGATTCATGAGTTCCTTCAGCATCAATGCTGAGATCTTGACTGACTGGATTCTAAATGTTAATGTCCTAAATTCATGATACCTAGCCATGAAAAACATGTCTAGAAGACTGTGTTTCACAGCACGACTTCCTGTCCTCTGGTTCTCACAATATGTCCACTCCTTCCAGCATGTTCTCTGAGCTTTGGAGTTGGGAGCAGTTTATACAAAGTTTCATTGGTGTCCACATGTGTTGGTGCTGTTTGGGGACACTAGCATCTTTGAGATGGGTAATCAAACTAGCAGAAGTGGGTTACTGAAGACATATTAAGAGAGTGACCACCTCTCCTGGTATCAGGTTTTTCTTTATTTCCGGTAAGATCAAGTGTTATTATCCACAGCTTCATGTTCTACTCTAAAGCCTGAGTCTCCTCCACCATTGCTTTTCTACCTTAATAGATCATCATCCCTGAAGTCACAAGGGAAAAGATATTCTGTGAAAGTTGAATGTGTTGATTATTCTGTCAGAGTGACATTAGAAATAAACAGTACCTGATACAAATATTTAAATTCTATTAAACTGTGCATTTATTTTTAGGAGAAAAATATCAGGAGGGTGGGTCATGTTGGAAGCCTGGTTTCCAGAACACAGTACTAAAGTGCCAAATGCAAAACAATGGGCTTAAAATTGTGTGCTGAAAATAGCAATGCATTGTTCATATTTCCTCTGCACAAACAGCTGTGTGTTTTCTCACAGGTGCAGAGGAACAAACCAGCAAACATGTAATATTGTAATTTATTCCTGTAAATTAACATATAACCAAGATTAATCTCAAACACTAAAGGCCTGCTCTAAAGCCAATTATGCAAATAAATGTTTGGTGTGGTATGAAGAACAAAAGGTAATTTTAAGAAATATTTTTTCAGAGTTAAAAAAGTCTCTACCTTTTACTGTTTTCAAAGTGTAGGAAGGCAGGAAGAAGTAAACACTGATAATGTATGAAAGCTACAATTATCTAGATACTTAAGAGGTTAAGTACTTAGAATAAAGTTAGGAATTATACTGATTTAGAAAAGTGGAAGTATGAGGCTTTCTTTCAGGGTCTCTGACCTCACAAGTTCAGGCAGTGGTTTATATTTATAGTTCTAGACATGAATTCCCTCCTGTTGAGTGGACCTTAAGTCCAATTAGAAGTTGCTGACATAATATGAATGTCATTATTGCATCTATAGGAATACCATGCCATTTTTTGTCATTTTGTGGCTGATAAACTTTACAACTCAGTAGGCTAACTGATTGAATTTCTCCATTTACATCTTGAATAGCATCTTTAGATACTATGAATGCTAGTCCTTAGAAGGAAGGCTTACAAGACAGTTCCAGTTCAATTCTTCCAGCTCCGATGTCTGAAGCATGTGGTGTCTTCAACCACAATATTTTTTCCTTCAAGGTCTGGGAGGTAACTAAGGGCAAAAGTAATATCCTATATTGTTTTGGGAGTCTATTAGAATATCTAAACCAACAACTCAAAGGGATGGCTCTTATGCCTGAAACTGGAGTTTGTGTTAGATAATTTATAGATATAGGGGGAACATTTTGTCCCAAGTAGTCTACATTCATTAAAAAAATATATGTATAATATATATACACACATATGTATGTATATATATAATTTTAAAATGAACACTTGAATGAATATATATTTATAGTGTATATGTATTCACTTATATATTATATGTATATTTTAACTAAATACAAAATGTTTCAGTATTTTATTTTTAAATATCCTCATTATAACTTAATGCTCCTCCCTCTTCTTCCCAATGTATTGACCCTCCCAGAAAGTCTCCCATCATCTCCATTTCTCACTTTATAGCACCTATATCTTCATATTGTCCTCTCTAGAACCATATCCAACATCTTCACTTTTTACTTTCCTGGTTTTTGTGGCTATTCTAGGTTACACGCTCAATCATAAATATTCAGAGCAAGAGCCCACCAATAGAGTTCACAAATAAGTGAGAACATGACACATTTTTCAGATAGAGATCAATACAGTAATTCACAATTGGACAATATTTACAGAAATGACCATGAGGTACTCAACCCCAATCAATACACCTACAGTAAAATTTTACATACAAGACTAAAGGAATATTGCAAAACAGTGAGCAGAAATATTACAAGAGCCAAATATTAGTCAATATACGGAAAGATCCTGCCTTCCTTATGACAGGGAGTGGCACTTATGAAATCTTAACAATATATTCACCTAAACAAGATCTGCATAATGACCAACACCAGCTGACATGTCAACTTAGAAGAACTCTTACAAAGTTTCACCCTTAGATGAAGAGCTAAAAGTAATAGGAGTGACAGGCAGACTCATTTTTCTCCAGGGATAAAACTTGATAGGTCAACAAATCCCAAGCAATTACCTCTAAACTCATATATATATATATATATATATATATATATATATATATATATATACATATATATATATATGCATATGTATATTTATATACGTATATATATGAGTTTATATATATAAGTAGTGTTGTGTTTCTATAGACATATATATTCATTAAACACACACATATATACATACAAAGAGGTTGGAGGGCAGAGAGTGGGGGTGGAAATTACATTAATATAGTAATTATATATGGAAGTTTCAGACATTGTAATTAAAAAGGGAAATGCTAAAGTAATAATTAAAATAAAACATCTTTTGAAAATTAGGAGTGCAATTTCTATGGTTATATGTTGAGTAGAAGGACCTGAAGGTCCAGTCTATTTTGGGAAGCAATAAGAACTGACAAGAATTTAGGTCTCTGAAGTAGAGGAGTCCCCCCAGCAGGGTTCAAGGCCAGGAGACAAACAAGCAATGAGAATGTGACCTGACAGCACTAAATAAACTCTGGGTTCAGCAAACCCCCATGTGCTCCTGCAAAGAGAGAGAAAGACCTGGGAGCTTTCCTTTCATTTCTCACTGAGTGATAAAAAACAGTCAAGTCAGAGGAATACCAAAAAGACCTAAGAATATAAGATTTATAAAATTAAATGATGTGAAGATTGGCTGACATGAATGATCGTTCTGTAGAGAATGGTGTGCAGGAATAAACCTAAGATGAACTAAATCCCATTGGAGTAGAGAGTGCTAGTCAAAGAATGTGTAAGTTTTCTCTCCCATATAAAACATATCAACCAAAAAGTCTAAATGGTATAAAAGAACCATCTGACTGTGGTCCTAAAGAGGATATGATGAATACTTTTAAGACAGATTCTCTCAGAACCTATCCCTGTCTTTGTGTTAGTGTTTTAAATTTAGAAATCTGTTATAGAACTGAAATTCCCTTGGATGAAATTGTTAGGAAAAGTGCATTTATTTTACAAGTGCCCATTTCATTTTAACATATCAATTTAATTTACTATAGGTAAAAATAGTACTATTGTCCAAGTATCTCACTTGTATAAAATCTTTTATATTGGTATATCTGTCATTACAGCTCACTATAGCTCTACCCATCTGGTCATTGTTTATCTTTTCAATTGTGTTACATTTTAAAATTTTGTACAGATTAGCATGCAAATAAAGCCTACATATTAAAATAGGTTAATCTGAACCCAGAATGGTCTTTATAACTTTATTTCAAAACTTTTTGTGTAGGATTAGCAATGAAAACAACCTCTCTCACTATTTGCCTTACCTCTTCCTTCTCTGCCTCTTTCTTAGCTAGATTTATTCTACCACCCTACATATAGCTCATCAATTTTGCCCCACTCCTTTCTAGTCTTAGCCCATTTTAAATCTAACATAGTTGCAGAGAAAGGATGTTTGAGAATGGGGGCAACTCCATCTTAATTTATTCCTGTTTGTATTCACAGTTCACAACTGTTCCCTCAACTATTTGTTTATATACAGCACTAGGCTTTCTTTGTCATAATTCCAACATTCCTGAAAGCAGTTCTTGAATTTAATAAAAGGCATGAGCTAAACAGGACATTGCTGAAGCTGTTTTTATATCACCTCAACTTATTCTAATACAAATAAAAAATTTTATGAGCTATGGTTTTTTTGTTTGTTTTTGAAGGAAGTAAAAGTGAAAGATGAAAAAAATGTAGAAATAAATGAGTCCACGAAATTAAAAGAGTTCCAGGAGCTGCCCAGACACCAGCATCATTTCACAGTAACAGTGCAAAGAATTCAGGATGCTTTGGTGTTTTGATATAGGCCTATTTTCATATAGTTAATACTCTGAAAATGGTAAAGACTGAAAGAATAGATTGACCAGTATCCTACAAACTATTGAATGGCAGAACTGAACAGAAAATCTAGTTCTGCTGACAGTTGTCCTGATGCATGCTACTAAGGTGTCTTTGCTTTGCAGAATGAAACAGGACAGTTATTAATGCATATGAAGGCCTGGCTGTCAGCCTGAATCCAGGCTGCTTAGCAGTGTCACTGGGTGAAAGAATCTAATAGACTGGAATACAGAGAGGAAGATAGACATTTTCAAGCAGCATTGACTTCCTTGCTATCTCTTTGTCCTTTATTGTGACAGACACACTAATGGCAAATCTGAGGTGTGTGTGTGTGTGTTTTTCTTTTTTGTGAATAAGTTTAAGGTGATGATTGTTCAAAAGCTCATTAGCAATTTATGAAGAGCAGTGAAACTCATTTTCCTTCAATGTGAAATTACTTCAACTTGTTACCAGAGGAAGAATTGTGAAGAAGTAAATTGACCACATGATGATTCGTTCTTTTGTTTAAAAAAAAAAAAAAGAAAAGAAAAAACTCCACAGGAAAATATCTTTCAGTAATAAGGTATGTATATTTCTTGATTAGCATTAAGCACTAGGTTATGTGATTTTCTAAATTTTGCTGCTTGGAGACTATTTATTTATTATTTACTTGAGTGTCACTGAGGTAGACTTTTTATTGTTGCCACTAAAGATCAGTCTTTGGCTCAGTATTTCATTAAGACAATAACAAGATCTTAGGAAAATAAATGAACCCAAGCCCAAAGGTGGAAGCTAGGGATGCTTTGGGAAAAAGGATGAGCTTTCTAGGTTGTGGCTTCAGTTTTACTTGATGTCCAGTTACCTCAAATTTTAGCATTTTTACATGATCAGATGTTTCTTTTAACCTGAGTGACTGAAGGCACTATATCCCAGTGTGCACTGTGTGAGATTATTGGACAGATGCCCAGAATGGAGTCATTTGAGTGTCCCTGATAAACTGCAGCTTTTCTGCCTGAGAAGCAAGAGGTATGAACAGACATTGTATTCCCTGTCTGTGTGTCACAGTTCCTACTGTGTCTCTTAGAGACATTAGATTTTAATCCAGAGTCTTCCAAACTTGCTTTTCATGAAAGCATTCTTATGTGTGTGTGTGCGTGCATGTATGCTTTTGCTACATGGGCCATCAGCTCAGGACCAGCTAACTACTGTATCTACTAGGAACATCATGTTTTCTGTTCCTATTGAAGATAAAATTTTAATCAAAGGGAAAAAGATATTTTTCCAATTATTATTCTTCAGCCTGTATGAAATAAATACATCTTTGGATTGTGTTAAAATACTCTTTTAAAAAAATTATTGCTTAAGTTGTTGATAAATTTTATTTTTAAAAAATCATTGAGTTTTAGTTTGGAATTACAACACAATTTCCATCAACTCGATTGTGGCCCCAAAGATTCTTCAATATGTTGTTCCATGCATTTATGTATAGTAGTGTTTTCAGTATTGTTGATTATAAGATCAAACCAATGGTCAACTCTGATAGATATTAAATATTATCTATGTTATATACTATCAGCAAACATTCTTTTTTTATGTAAAATGAACATATTTCTATCATTAGTATTAACTTGTTTCCACATTTGATAAATGATAAAATAATAATATTTATACCAAGATTGTTAAAAAATAAGTCTGGTATAGTTTATTATGAGTAAAATTTGATTTACTTGTTTTATTTTTTATTTAAGAATTTTTAGATGCAATATATTGTGATACCTTTTCACTCTCAAAATCCTGTCAGGTCCTCCCAACTTCCTATACACATAACTTCATGTTCTTTCTTTTTGTCTCTTAAAAACAAAAACAAAACTAAAACCAAACTTAACAGACAATAGGACAAAAAGGTGTTCAAAAAAATTGAAACGTAAGTTGTATTGGTCATCTATTCTTAAGTATGGGGTTGTACCCTGGAGTGTGGTTGATATACCCATTGAGGCTTCATTGGAGAAATCTGGTTTTTGCTTTCCCAGCTGGTATCAATTGCAAGTAGACTTCCCTTTTTCAATGCTGGGATTTTGTTTGGTTTGAACCTGTGCAGGTCTGTGTGTGCTGATGCAGTCTCTGTATAAGCATCAGCCTTATTGTGACTGGGAGATGCTGTCTCCTTGGAGTCATGCACCATTTCTGGTATTTACAATGTGCCTACCCTCTCTTCCCCATAAATCTGTGAGCATAGAGTTGTAGAACTTGATAAAGACACAACATTTAGGGCTATGTTTTCTCAAATAATTCTTGGTACATTGTCCAGTTGTAGGTCTCCATGCTACTTACCATATACTACAAGAAGCTTTTCTGATGAGGGATGAGATATGGTATGTCATTTGGAATCATTTTATTGCTGTATTTCTTTATTATAGTAATAGTAGTAGGTATTCCCTTAGGGCTGGAAAGTGGAATATAACATTATAAAATGATAAGAGAGAAATAAGAATAAGATTAAATAGTAGGAAAAATGGGAGGCCAGGGCAAGAGGAAATATAAAGGGGGAAAACTAACACTGAGGGCCCTTTAAAAAAATCACAAGGCAATATACTAATATAGAAGCTTCCTAACATATTCACATAAGAAATTTCAATGGAGTCATGGCATAATGAGGGAGACAATGCTCCTGCTAACATTTTATGCCACCAAGGATACATCCAGGGCCAGAAATGGGCTACATTTTGTTGAGTCATTGGCCCAAACAGTATTATGGTATTGATTTGTTGTAAGATATGTTTTAAATGATGTTTATTTTATGAGAATTGTTTATAAAATAGAGAAGGTTTTAAGAAAAGGTGAAGGGGTAAAGTTGTAGCGCGTCGGAGCGTTTTTAAACGAAAGTTTTTTTTATATGTTATATGTTTGAATTTTGTGTTATTATATTGGAACTGTGACTAGTTTGGAAACTGTGTTATTAGTCTGGAACCCTCATGAGAGGTTTTGGCTTTGTGCGAGAGAACGCCGTTTGTTTTTGGGTGGTTTATTTTTGAAGTTTTTTTTAGTTGACTATGCCTTGTTTGGTTTTAGCATTTTGATGTGATTTGTTTGTATGTGTAGTTTTTAATTTCCGCTACAAAACAGTACTATAGATCTTCTTTCCTAATCATCACAGACCATTGCCAAAGCTATTGATTACTTTCTATAACACGAGAGTCAGAAGCTATTGCTGAAGACACTGCTCATTTCTGCTATAAAACAGAAAGAAACAGAGCTGGTGTCCAACTAGTATCTTTGTTACTACTTACTTGCATTCATGATGCATGAAGGTATCTTACATTCTACCTCAGGGGAAATGCAATTATCAAAGTCACTCAGCTACAAACTGTGTGGCCCACCACAGAGACATTCATGCAAGATATACTAGTGAAATAATGGCACAGATGTTAAAGGAGTAACTCACCACTTTTTACAACTGAATTTAATGTTCACTTTATGAGATAGAGCACATCCTGACTGCTAAGATGATCAAAAACCTGGGGCTAGCTTTCTATTTATTTAAATATCTTTCTATTCAAGGTTATTTAAAAATTCTCAGGTAAAAGTTTGTCATGATTAAAACAAATTTAAGAAGACCTAGGCTGGCTTGTAAGAAAATTATAATACCCCGGTATTGCTGATTACTGGGTAAAAAAATAGTTGTTAGGGCAAAAGATTGTAGACTTTTCAAACAACCAAATATGCCCTCTGAACCTATCACCCAGTGATTCCATCAAAGGAAATGTCCCCACAAAGCCGAAAACAGAGATTGTAGCAGATGTCTGTACACATGGTGTTAATCACAGCACTATTCATAATTATAAAACATTTAAGCAACTCAATGTATATCAATAAAAATATAAAATATCATAAATATATTGTAGAATATGAAATGGAGTAGCACCTGGTTCTAGAAATGAATAGTGTTTGAATACATGCCATGATATAAAGTCAATAGATTTGGGAACATCTTGTAGAATACCACTTACATGAAATACTTAGAATAAAAATCTTATTGAGACAAAATGTGAAGAGATCATCAAGACTTGAGGTAGGAAATGAGACATATTGGTAATTAGGCCCAGGATTTCTGTCTAGGTGACAATTTTCTTTTAGAAAATGACAGAAATAATCATGACACTGCATTGTGGCTGTAACTAATTCTACTGAACCATATACTCATAAATAGTTAAAATTCATAAAATTCACAGTATGATATGTAAGCTGCAACAGCAGAAATAAATAAATCTTTTTGCCTAATTAAATTTAAAAAATTACCTTGAATCACCTGGTAGTATCTATTGAACTTATTGTACTCCATGACTCACTCTCTATGATTTCAATAAACACTCCCAACAAAGAACTTTTTCTATAGTTAGCAGAGATATACTGTATGTATGTACTGTAGGGTATATTCTGTGGGCAAATACAAGTATGTAAATAAATGTGTATATAATCTGTTAACATGTGTCTGTCAGGTGAGCTATGGGCATAAGTAAAGCACATTTTACCAAGGACGACCAAGGAAAGTTTATGATCCTTGGTATGTGGTGTGTGTGTGTGTGTGTGTGTGTGTGTGTGTGTCCCCATTCTAGTGTGTGATAATATGATGCAGTTCTGGCAGTATTCTAATATTTTCACTTTTATATTTGCTTCAACACAATTTTAAATAGAACTAACTAAATAAAAATACCATGACCATTGTAATGAGTAAGAATATTGTTTTATTCCTTTCAATGTCAGGCCTCTGAGACAAATTGCTTACTTACATTGGTAAACACAATTCTGAGTTGTTGGGATTTTAGGGAAGGATAAATTCAGTGAACTTTAATCTACAGCTTACTTCAAAACAGGCAAATGAGAGAGCAAAACAAAAAAGAATATGATTACTAAATAGCAGGATTAATGGCATACCACAGGTATGGGTGGCTTAAGGTCAACAGGGATTTTGGGGTACAGGTATGAAATCAAGTTATTAACTCCTTAGTTAAAACCCAAGTCACATTTTCCCATCTCTTCCCTTGGAGATGAATATCACATTTATAGGTGGGATCATTTTCTGCTAATTAACTCACAGAGTTTCCTTACATAAAAAGGTGATAGTTCAAGAACAATGTAGACCTGGGATGTTAAGTTTGGGATTTCATATACTAGAGGTAAATTTCACTAGGCTGTCTTAGACATCACAATGTCAAGAAGATGGACAATAACTAACAGTGCTAATCTCAGGTCCAGTCATTGACCCTCAGTAATCACATCAATTACATCAACAATCTAATAAAATTGCCTTGCCCTGCAATACACAATGTAGATTCAGGTTTTTCCCATAGCTGTATTGTTATGCTGGGAACAATTCTGTAACAAAATATATCCAGAATTGTGTTTTTCTTTCATAATAGTTCTCATTGGACAGAAGGAAAGGGCAAATAAGCTTCCTCTTCAAGGAAATGTCTCTGCAAGTAGTAAGATTATAAAAACAGATAAAATTCAGCACTGTTGGCAGCAGAAAATGAATACTCCTTAAGCAAATAACCATTTGCTACTCAGTAATGTTTTGTTGACCCTAGATGACTCATCAAATACATATCAAATTGATGTATAAACTAAGAGTACCGGCCTTTAAATGTAGTATCCTGATTGAACTGTGAAACGATTAAACTGTTGAAGAGACATTAGATCCAAGTTCCATACAATCACTTGCCATGCAAAATGATCAAGTTTGACTTGCTAGCAATTTTGCCAGTAATGAAGGTGAAAGTACAATGGCACCAGGTTGAAAGGGGAAAGGACATTGAGCATGATGAAGAGACTGAACATGCTTGGTTCCCTTGAGAGGTTAGCTTCCAAAGAAAATACAAAGGATTGTTTAAGGAGTATCTATAATGAGATTCCATATACATGTTAGAGCACAATGGAAAACACTTGTGTTGGCTGGTTTCATGTCAGTTTGACACGAGTTAGAGTCATCAGAAAGTAGGACACCCCACTTGCAAAAATGCCTCCATAAGAACAGGCTTCCAGCTAAGATTGATGGAGGACGGCTCTGCCCATTGTGGTGCCATCCTTTGATTGGTGGTACTAGACCCTATAAGAAAGCAGGTTGATTGAGTTGTGAGGAAAATTTAGTAAGCAGCTCCCCTCCATGGCTGTTGCATCTGCTCCTGTCTCCAGGTTCCTGCCTGGTTTCAGTTCTTGTCCTGACTTCCTTTGATGACGAACAGTGATATGGACATGTAAGCCTAACAAACTCTTTCCTCTCCAATTTGTTTTGGTCATGGTGTTTCATCACTGCAATAGTAACTCTCACTAGGAGAGAAGATGTACTGGGATTTGGGGGTATTGCTGTTGCAGACCTGATTGTGTGTTGCTGGAGGAGTGTGGAAGGGCTTTGGAACTTTGGCCTAAAAGAGACATTGAGTGTTAAGAGCTCAGTGGAATGCTCTGTGGAAGCTTGGAAGATAAGAATGTTGATTCCAGTGCAGACAATGGAGGCCTGGTTTTTGAAGTTTGAGAAGAAAGCAAAGACACAAACAGGCCTTTTGTGGGAAAAAGCTGTGGTGTCTGGTCAGCTGGAGCTGAATAATTGACTGTGATTAACAAGAGACCAAAACCACTGAAGTAAAACCTTTGCTTCCCTGGGACAATGGATTTTGGTCAGCTGGAGTGAGAATCAGCTGTGAATAATAAGAGAGCAGCGTCATTGAGTTCAATCTTCTGGAAGTGCATGTTCATACTCAGCACACAGAAGCTGTGTTCCAGAGGCTGCCAAGGTTCTGCTTCATGCTGGCAGTTGAACTTGGCAAGGTAAGAGTCACCCAGGTGGCACTGGTTTTGGAGGCATGAAGGGGCCATTGGGAGCAGCTGAGGCTGGCATTGTGTAAGAGGACTGGAACCCTTGAAAAGAGCTCAACAGAGGCTATTGGTGAAAAGTGCAGCCCAGTTGCAGCAAGAGACCAGAGCTTTATGGAGATGCCAGTACTGTGGGCTGACGACCAAGAACAGCAGCAGGTGTTGGAGTGGAGCCACCAGAGCCTAGAAGACAAGCTGTGTGCTGCAGACGATAGAGCCAGAGAATGACCCTAGTCCCAAGGAAGGGCACAGAAAATCGTGAGTGAATCCAGATGTGGGATATTATGTTATGTACACTGTTGATGTTTGGTTTCGATTTGATTGTGGCTATGCTCTGGTTCTTCTGTCTTGAAGTAAGAACATATTTAATTTATTATTGTTTTTATAGGAGCCCATAGTTGACTTAAAAACTTTCAAAATAAAAAAGAGAGATTTTGGAGGCTTTTAGAGAGTATGGATTTTAAGAGTCTGGATATTTTGAGAGAAACAACTTTTAATGTGTTGGAATTCATAAGGTGTTTTTATTGATAAAATATTTTTTTATATTTTGATGTCTTTACCAATGTTTGACTTTGAGGACACTGAAGGAAAAAATATTGTGGCTTGAGAGTTGTGTATGGGTGTTGATAATGGGTCAGGGTACTAGCTGGTTTTTGTCAACTTGACAGGAACGAGAATCATTAGAGATGAGGAAGCCTCTGTTGATGTCTTCAAAAATCTCCCTGCATGGAAACTTTTAGGGCATTTTCTTAATTAGCAACTAATGAGGGAGGGTACAGTCCATTGTGGGTAGTGCCATTCCTGGACTGATGGTCCTGGGTTCTATAAGAAAGCAGGCTGAGCAAGCCAGTAAGCAGCACCCCTCCATGGCTTCTGCATCAGCTCCTGCCTCCAGGTTATTGTCCAGTTTTGAGTTCCTGCCCCAGCTTCTTTCAGTGATGGACCATGATATGGAAATATATGATCATCAGCAATATGGAAGTGTGAGACAAATCTCTTCCTTTCCAGGCTATTTTGGTCATGGTGTTTCATCACAGTAATAGTAACCCTAATTAGAACACCATCCTAAGAAGAAAACTAATGGGATATTGTGAACAGTTGTAAACAGTGGGATCTGTTACTCAGGTTTCACTTCAAACAGGCCATTTATTGATACTGTGCAAAAATGTCCATGTAGGGCACAAGACTTTCAGAATATAAATTGTACATACTCTACTGTTTGTTTATACCTTTTATTCTTTTAGTTTGCTTGTTTTGTTGTAGTTGTTTTCAAAACAGGTTTTCTCTGTGTGGCTCTAGTTGTCCTGGAAGTTTCTTTGTAGACCAGGCTGGCCTGAAACTCAAATTGCTTGTGTCTTTCTAGTGCTGAGATTAAAAGCATGTGCCACTTCAGTCCAGCTTTTATTCTTAATATAGACAAATTTGTGAGTAATTTATTACAATAAATTTTACACACCGCAGGTGGTAATGTACCTTGTATTCCTTTTGGGGCTTATAACAGGATATTGACTAATGACTCAGGCTTTCTGAAGCTTTGAGTGGTTACAATTGAAAAAGAATCCACAAACAGCCTTACTAATATTAGGATAAAGGTCTAGGTTGTGTAGCATCAAATCTTTACCAAACACTAGTTATAGCTTAACTCTGGCACAGCAGCAGTCTTTTTCTTTGGAAACAATAAAAGGGGACTCTGATCTTTGGAGGCTGCTATTATAGTGGAATAAGTAGATAACATAACTAGACATCAGAGAAGGAGCCCAAAATTTGAATAGAGCAGAGTCATGCCAACTTTCTGGAAAACACAATGAATGGGCAGTTTAGTGTTATTGAGCACAGTAGAATAATCAAAGAATACTGTGACAAACAGCAGATCTACAAAATTCTTGGATGATGTAATTCTTAAGAAACACCCTGATCTAATAGCACTAATAAAGAAACTTAACCAGATTGTAAGATTCATGATCATTCAATTTCATTTTTATGTGAAAACAAGTAATATAAATATCACTTCACAGTGCTATAGATGAGGTAGTCACAAAATATGGAGCAATCTACATTTTAAATATGTGTCCAAATATGTGGGTGATAGGCATACAGAAATACATGTATTTAAAGCCAGAAAATATTTTATATATTTTTAGCTGTTACTTTAGCCAAAATATATAAGAACTCAGTACCGTATGATTCATGTTACCTGTGAATTCAAGATAGCCTAAATGTCTTTTTAACCATGTTTAAATATCCATAGATAAAATGCAAACCTGCATATTTACCAATCATGATGAAAAGAAAATTGTTTCCTGATGTGGCATAATTCTTTTGTATCCTGTTATGATTTGTCACTCAAAATTGATTTAACAAAAAGCTGACTGGTTGGGCAGGAAGTATGGGCTGGAGAGTCAGCTAGTAACAAGCATGAGCTATTGGCTGATCACTTGTAATTGATAATTGATATAAGTCTCTGTGTGGTTACTTGGGACTGGAAGCTGGGAAACATATGTCCACCTACAGTTTTGAATTTTGGAGGTGTGTGTGGGGGGTGTCTGTGTTTACTGAGTTTCAGGAGTGCAAAGGCTACAATTGCTTCCTTTCATACACAGGCAAGTAGTTACAAACTGACACGTACTACTAAATAAAGTTAACAAAGATGCTTAGAAGCTGATGTATGCTATTATTAACATGACATCTCTGCTGCTTTCTCTAGCAAGCTGGAATGAAAACCTCCTCAAGCTGGCCATCATCTGTCACAATATGACAAATACAGTCCTCTGTTCTGGTTTTCCAGCCTAGAAATGGCTTCCACAGATGGTGGCAGTAATTGGCATTGTCCTGTAATTCATGCTTCTGTGGTGCTTCCCTACATGTTATTAGTAATGCAATAGCAAAGATATGCAAGGCTACATCACTCTGGTAAGATAGAACAGATTCAGGAAGAAAGTTTTATGTGATGATTAGAACAAAAGCTTATAACCAAACATTTTAGACTTCAAAGTCACTTTGGATAGCTAATCTGAAAAATAATATCACTTGTTACATAATTTGGAATGTGCATAAATTAGTTTTGCTGTAGATTCTGTAGGGAAGATAGAATTTAAATTCATGCCAGCTTGTTGTGTGTCTCTGTTTTCCAGTTTGGGGATTTTTTATTCCTTGAAAATTTAATACATTTCTACAATGTATACTGATCTTATTCCATCAATACATACAACCTCCCTTCAAACTTTATCTAGTGCCCTGACAATTCATCTTCTTCCCTAGTTCATGTGATTTTTTTTGTTATTAATAAAATTGATGAATTAAATTAGTACTTCCCATATGCACAAGCTTATGAGCCTTGATATATTTTTCTGCTTTTATTTTTGTTTAAAAATTTCATATAATTTGATCATATTATTACTCTTATGAAAATCTTCCAAGAATACCCCCTAATTCCCTACCCATCAACTTCATGTTCTCTTGCTCTGTCTCTCTGTCTTCGTCTGTCTCTTCTCCCTCCACCCCCACCCCTGACACACACACACCATAGAGTAGTGGGACAGTTACTCAGGAACATGATGCTTACCGGAGCATGGTTGACATACCTGGTGACATTCCACTGAAGAAAACTGATTTTTTCTTTCCCAGCAATACCAGTTGGATATAGATTCTTGATTATGATTATGTCCACTTTCTTTTCTCAGTACTGGAATTTCCTCTGGTTTGAGCCTCAACTGGTCTTTCACATGCCATCATAGTCTCTATAAATTCACATGTGTATCCGCCATGTTGTGTCTAGAATATGCTATTTCCTTGAAGCTCTCCATAAATTTTGGCTCTAATGGTTTTTGAGCTTCTTCTTCCAAGTAGATCCTCAAGCCTTGAGTAAGCATGTTTCATAAAGGCATCACCCTTGGGCCTCAGTACCTCAAAGTATCACATTCTTCCCACATTGTGCAGTTGTGGATATCTTTGTTAATTACTGTATAATACAAATAGCTTCTCTGGTGAGGTTTGAGCCAGCTCTTCTATATGGGTTTAGGGATAGGCCATTAGAAGTCATTGTATGGCTCTGTTCCTTTAGCAAAATAATGATAGATTTTTCACTAGGCCCATGATCTATCTAGTCTCAATTTCTTGGTAAATAACAATGAATATCAGTGTCATGTGTTGTTGACAATTTGTGGGCCCGTTTGGACCTTGCCTGTGGCAACTTTTACCCCCAAAGAAATGAATCAGATGCTTATGTTAATTTCATACTGTTTGGCCTATGTCTCAAGCATATTACTAGCTAGCTCTTTCATCTTAATTCAACTCATTTCTAGTATTCTATCTACCACGTGGCCCTGCCTGTGTCTCCCCTGGATTCCTTACATGGTTCTTCCTCAGGGGTTGGATGGAGATTAACCAATTGTGCCCTCCTTCTACCTGTCTCTTCTCTGATCCTCCACTCACTTCTACAGTGCTCTACATAGGCCAAAACAGCTCCTTTATTTACAGAGAACAGTCCCACCACAGTCATGTATGAGTGTGAACCTTAAGTCCTACCCAAAAGTGGCTGGTTAGTTCCCTATTATTTGTGTCACCATTATAGCAGTGTATCTTACAGGCAGGTCTCAGATCTAGGCTACCGGGTTTGTATATGAGTAAAAGTGATGACTGATTTTATATCCAGTAGCTTATAAAGTACCTTCTTGAGCCTTGAACACTAGTTAGTAAGTGTGGAGTTTCTTGTTGTGCATTAGACCAATTTCTCTGTGCTCTGTGCCAGAAATAGTGTCTTTAGAAACAGAACCTTACCAAAAAGACAAAACTCATATGATTGCCTCATCATGTACATAAAAGGTCATTGACAACATCTAAAATCCCTTTATATGTCATGTAAAAAAATAGAAATGAAAGGAACATATCTTAATAATAAAAGCAATTGAGAGCAAGCCAACAGCCAACATTGTTCTAAGCAGAGAGAACTATTCACTATAGTACTTGAAGTCTTGGCTACAGAAATTAGACAATTTAAAGAGATATCAAATGGGAAATAAGGAAGAAAAAGTTTTCTTATTTGAAGATGCTATGATTTTATACATAAAAGACCTAAAACACTTTACCAAGAAACCAGTAAAACTGACAAACTTACTCTACAAAGCAGAATACCAATATGAGTACCCTTCACATATATATATTAAAAAATCTTTTAAATTAGTCTAGTTTTTGTACTTTGAATGGGATACATAACAGGTCAAATACTGTATTGAATCAGAATGAATACCTGAGAATCACCATGTTTATCATTCTATGAGGACATAAGGTGTTTCACTAAAGTCAGTTAAACTCACTAATACATCATTTATCTATGTAAAATTTAATGCGACTAATGATTTGAAAGACTTCTACCTTTGGGAATTATAATTCTCTAAACACACACATACACACACATGCTTTCATATACCACCTTACATTATCATAAAAATTGAATTACATGGAACTAGGGTTAGGAATTCCATTGCTTAAGGATATAAGCCTACATTTACTTTTGCTTACATTTTTGTTATATCTAGGATTTCTCATGCATTTGTAGTTATGAAAAGAGATTTGTTGAAAAGCAGTTGCATTACCAAAGCAAATAAAAAACAGTACAGTATGTTAAGTAGCATGAAAACAGTAGCATGAGATTCTGCATGTCTGCTCTGCTAGGTTGTTAGCATTAGTTGCTTCATTAGAAGTGCATTGCTAAATATTACGAATTATGAATTTGTGTACATTTTCCTTCTGGAACAAATAATCTCAATGTATGCACGAAGAAGGTATCATAAATCACTAACTGTAGCAAATGTTTTCTACTCTCTAATCAACACTACCTAACCACCTACCCTCATTTTTCTTATTACTACATTCTTAAAATGTTATTACTCTTTTTAATTCTTCACCCTTTGCAAGAAAGATTTGTGTTTCCCACCATTCACCTTGATAATGACATTTCTTTCCCAAGGGAAAAAAGTATTTTACTGATGATATCATGCTTTCTATTACACTATAATAACAGAGTATCTATCTAGAAAATCCCTATGTGAGTCACTGTGTAATTTCACCTAAATAAGAGCAATGTAGGCCATGCACATATCAGGGTTCCTCCAAAGAATTTTACTTCAAGATACTGGCTTAAATGCTTTTTTTTTTTTAAAAAAAAAAATTGTATTTATCAAGAAAAACAGTAAATTGAACTTAAAATGCTGATAAGTTAACAATAACATAAAGAACATAAAAATCATAAGCATGACTTTTCAAGGGTGATAATGCAAATAATTTGCTACACATAACGTTACTTTGTGTTCAGCTTTCCCTCTGGATTTTTTTTTTCTATCCCTGTATATCCCCATTCAAGGTCCCTTCCCCCTCCCGCCACATCAGGTCATTTTTTCTTCTCCACAACTCCCCATCCCCTCCCTGGGCAGGCTGCAGACAGTCCCATGGTCCCACTGATCCAATAATGTTTAGTACAGTCTCCACTCCTGGCAAATCCAGTTTTGTCGCCCCTCCCTCAAGAGTGAGTCAGGTGTTCCTATAGGTGGAGTGGGATCCAAAGGGTCAGTCCAGGGTGTTTCTGATCCCAAGCTGTTTAGTGGTTGTGGTTTGCAGCTTGGGCATGCCTGGCTTTTATCTTGTTAGTTTGTTTAGAGACCACTAATGAGTGAGTACATCCCCTGCTTATCTTTCTGAGTTTGTGATACCTCGCTCAGGAGGATATTCTCCAAGTTCTTCCATTTGCCTGCAAATTTTATGATATCATTTTTTCTTACTGCTGAATAGTATTCCATTGTGTAGATTTTTCACAGTTTGTCAATCCATTCTTCAGTTGAGGGACATTTTGATTCTTTCCAGGTTCTTGCTATTACAAATAATGCTGCTATGAACATAGTTGAGCTAATACCTTTGGAGTATGACTGTGCATCTTTAGGGTATACACCCAGAAGTGGTATTGGTGGGTCCTTGGGGAGATTGATTCTCAATTTTCTGAGAAACCGCCATACCGCATTCCAAAGTGGCTGAACAAGCTTACACTCCCACAAACAGTGGAGTACTGTTCCCCTTCATCCACATCCTCTCCAACATAGGCTGTCATCTGTGCTTTTTATCTTAGCCAAACTAACAGGTGTTAGGTGGAATCTCAAAGTTTTGATTTGCATTTCTCTGATGGCTAAAGATGATGAACACTTTTTCGGTGCCTTTCAGCCATTTGTAATTCCTCTGCTGAGAATTCCCTTTTTAGATCTGAACCCCATTTTTTGATTCGATTATTCAAGGTTTTGGGCTCTAGATTCTTGAGCTCTTTATATATCTTAGAGATCAGTCCTCTATAACTTGTAGGGTTCGTGAAAATCTTTTCCCATTCTGTAGGCTGTCATTTTGTCCTATTGACAGTGTCCTTGGCTTTACAGAAGCTTCTTAGCTTCAGGAGATCCCACTTTCTTTTCTATCAAGTTCAAAGTGGCTGGGTTTATGTTGAGATCTTTGATCCACTTGGATTAGAGTTTTGTGCAGGGTGACAGGCTTGGATCTATTTGCATTTTCTACACACTTCCATCCAGCTATGCCAACACCATTTGTTTAATATACTATCTTTTTTCCATTGAATGTTTTGGGCCTCTTTGTCAAAGATCAGATGTTCATAGGTTTTTTGTCTGGATCCTCAATTCTATTCCTTTGATACACAGGTCTGTTTTTATGCCAGTACCAGGCTGTTTCTATTACTGTAGCTCTATAATATAACTTGAAGTCAGAGATGGTGATACCTCCTGAGGTTCTTTAGTTGAGTAAAATTATTTTGGCAGTCCTGGCTTTCCTTTTATTCCAAATGAAATTGAGTATTGTTTTTTCAAGGTCCAAAAAATATTGTGTTGGAATTTTGATGGGCAGTGCATTGAATCTGTAGATTGCCTTTGGTAGAATTGCCATTATTACTATGTTGATCCTACCAATCCAGGAACATGGGAGAGCTTTCCATTTTCTGATAACCTCTTCAATTTCTTTCTTCAGTGATTTAAAATTTTTGTCAAATAGGTTTGTTACTTCTTTGGTTATAGTTACTCCAAGGTATTTAATACTATTTGCAGCTATTATAAAGGGTAATGTTTCCCTTATTTCTTTTTCAGCTCTTCTAACTTCAGTGTATAGAAGGGCTACTGATTTCTTTGAGTTAATCTTGTATCCTGCTACATTGCTGAAGGTGTTTATCAGCTGTAGCAGTTCCTTGGAAGCATTTTGTGGGTCACTTATGTATACAATCATATCATCTGCAAATAGAGATAGTTTCACTACTTCTTTTACAATTTTTATCCCCTTAATTTTCTTTTGTTCCCTTATTACTTTAGCTAAAACTTCAAGAACTACATTGAATAGATAATGGGAGAGAGGACATCCTTGTCTAGTTCCTGATTTTAGTGGGATTGCTTTGAATTTTTCTCCATTAATTGTGATACTGGCTGTCGACTTCTTGTAAATTGCCTTTATTATATTTAGGTATTCTCCCTTTATTCTTGATCTCTCCAGGGCTTTAATCATAAAGGAGTGTTGGATTTTGTCAAAGGGTTTTTCAGCATCTAAGGATATGATCATGTGGTTTTGTTCCTTTAGTTTGTTTATATGATGGATAATATTTACAGTTTTTCGTATGTTAAATCAGCCCTGCATTTCTGGGATGAAGCCTACTTGGTCGTGGTGGATGATATCTTTTATACATTGTTATATACGGTTTGCCAAAATTTTGTTGAGAATATTTGCATCAATATTCATGAGGGAAATTGGTTTGTTATTCTCCTTCTTTGTTGTGTCTTTGAATGGCTTGGGTATTAGGGTGATTGTGGCCTCATAAAAGGAATTTGGCAATATTCCTTCAGTTTCTACTGTGTGAAATAGTTTGAGGAGTAACAGTAGTAATTCTTCTTTGAATGTCTGGTAGAATTTAGCACTGAAACCATCTGGACCAGGGCTTTAATTTTTGGGGAGGCTTATATAACTGCTTCAATTTCCTTAAGGGTTATAGGCCTGTTTAGGTAATTAATCTGATCTTCATTAATTTTGGTAGGTGGTACCTGTCCAGAAAGCTGTCCATTTCTTCTGGTTTTCCATTTTTGAGGAATAGAGATTTTCAAAATATGTTCTGATAATTCTCTGTATTTCCTGTGGGTTTGTTGCTATGTCCCCCTTTTCATTTCTGATTTTGTTGATTTGAACACTCTCTCTCTGTTTTTTCATTTGTTTGGCTAAGGGCTTATCTATCTTGTTAACTTTCTCAAAGAACCAACTCTTAGATTTGTTGATTCTTTGTATTGTTCTTTTTGTTTCAATTGTATTGATTTCAGCTCTAAGTTTGATTATTTCCTGCTGTCTACTCCTTCTATGTGAGTTCATTTCTAATTGTTCTTAGGCTTTCAGCTGAGCTGTTAGGTCTCTAGTGTGGGATTTCTCTAGGTTTTTCATATAGGCATCTAGCATTATGAATTTTCCTCTTAAGATTGCTTTCATTGTGTCCCACAAGTTTGGATACATTGTGGATTCATTTTTACTAAATTCTAGAAAGACTTTTTTTTCTTTCTTAATTTCTTCCTTGACCCAGAGATGGTTCAGCTGAGTGATGTTTAGTTTCCATGAGTTGGTAGGCTTTCTTTGGGTTTTTGATACTATTGTACTCTAACTTTAGGCCCTGGTGGTCCAATATGTTACAAGGGATTATTTCAATTTTTTGTATCTGTTGATATTTGCTTTATGACCAATTATGTGGTCAATTTTGGAGAAAGTTCCATGAGGAGCTGAGAAATATGTATATTCCTTTGTGTTTGGGTAGAAGCTTCTGTAGATATCCATTTGCATCATAACCTCTTTTACACTCCTTATTTCTCTGTTGAGTCTCTGTCTGGTTGATCTATCCAGAGTTGAAAGTGGGTTATTGAATTCTCCCACTATTAGGGTGTAAGAATTGATGTGAGATTCGAGCTTTAGCAGTGTTTCTTTTACATAAGTAGGTGCCCTTATATTAGTGGCATAAATATTCAAGTTTGAAATCTCCTCTTGACCAATTTTTCCTGTGATGATTAAGTAGTGACCATCTTGGTCTCTTTTTATTGTTTTTAGCTGTACTTTGTTAGATATTAAGAATGCAACCCCCGCTTGTTTCTTAGGACCATTTGACTGGAAAATCTTTTCTCAACCCTTTACTCTAAGCCTGTGTCTGTCTTTGTGGTTGACGTGTGTTTCTTGTAGACAACAGAAGGATGGCTTCTGTTGTTGTATCCATCTTGTTTTGTGTGGCGTTTTATAGGAGAGTTGAGTCCATTGATATTAAGGGAAATTAGTGACCATTGATTGATATTTCCTGCCATTTTTGGTGGTAACTTGTTTGTATTTCCTTTCTCTGGAGTATTCTTCTGTGGAATTACTGATTGTTTGTGATTTTGTGGGTGTATCTGGGGTCCTTAGGCTGGAGTTTTCCCTCTAATACTCTCTGTAGTGCTGGATTGGTAAATAGATATTCTTTCAGTCTGACTTTGTCATGAAATTTCTTGTTTACTCCATCTATTGTGATTGATAATTTTGCAGGGTATAGTATTGTAGTTTGGCAGCCATGCTGTTTTAGCGTCTGTATAACTTCTGACAAGCCCTTGTAGCTTTCATCGTTTCTATTGAATAGTCAGGCGTTATTCTGACGGGTCTGCCTTTATATGTAAGTTCGCCCTTTTCCTTTGCAGCTCTTAAAATTTTTTCTTTGTTCTGTATGTTTTGTGTCTTGATTATAATGTGGCATGCTGACTTTTGGGGGGTCATATCTATTTGGTGTTCTTTCAGCTTCTTGTATCTTTATAGGCATTTCCTTCTTCAGGTTAGGGAAGTTTTCTTCTATGATTGTATTGAAAACATTATCTGTGCCTTTGAGCTGGTATTCTTCTCCTTCTTCTATTCCTATTATTCTCAAATTAGGTCTTTTCATGGTGTCCCAAATTTCTTGAACATTTTGAGTTATGGCTTTTTAGGTTTACTATTTTCTTTGTCTGATATATCTATTTTAGCTACTGAGTCTTCCACTTCAGAGATTCTATCTTCCATCTCTTGAACTCTGTTTGTTATGCTTGTATCTGCTTTTTTCTTCAGATTTTCTATTTCCATCTTTACCTCATTTTGTGCCTTTTTTATTGCTTCTATTTCAGCTTTTAGTTCCTGGCATGTTTCTTTCATAGATTTGTTCATCTCTTCCAATTTTTTGTTTGTATTTTCTTCTATTTCTTTAAGGCTATTTTTTCATATCTTCTTTGAGAGCTTCGATGATCATCAAAAGTGAATTTTTGGTGATGCTTCCTTCTATTTCCTCTTCATTGCTCAGTTCAGGTCTTGTATTTGTAGTATCGCCACTTTCTTCTGGAGTTACCTTGTTCTTTATATTATTATGTAAGTTTTTGCACTGGCGTCTGCCTATGGCTTCAGTGGTTCACAATTAGGTGGCTCCTGGTCAGTTGTGGCACTTGGGCTTGTGTGCCTCCTGTGATCTCTGAGGAAAAGGTCTTCTCAATCACTACTTCTTCACTGTGCAGGGGACTGAATTTCAAGTGTTCAATTTTTCTCTGTTTGACCAATTCGAGGTAGGGTGGCGGCCATGCAAACTCCCTCACCAGCAACTGGGGGGACAGTGACAGGCAGAGTTTATCTCTGCCTGCTCCAGAGTGTGCTGGGACACGCTCTTCAGACAGTACCAGGTCCCGGAACCAGAACCGGAACCAAGGGGAGCTCAAGTCTCTTCTCTCTGGCAGGGATACAGGCACTGGGGCCTGCTGACCCATCCTCACCTCTGGGCGGGGTCTGAGTCTGTCCTTCAGGGTCCCCAGTCCTTATCTGATCGCTCAGTTGGAGGTGGGTAGCCATGCGAATTCCCTCAGCAGCAGCTTGGGGGACCGTCACAGGCAGAGTTTATCTCCACCTGCTCCAGAGTGCTCTGGGACATGCTCTGCACAAGATACTGGCTTGAATACTTACATTTGGATTATTTTCATGAGGAACTGTAACCTGTAAGGTGAAATGCACCTTTTCTTCCTGAAGTTGCTTTTGGTCAATGTTTTATCATAACAACAGAAAGATAACTAGATCAAACCCTGAACTGCTAAAGTCGGGTACTATTTAAACATAGGATACAGTCCTTCAAAGCCAAGTGTCACCCAAAGAAACACACAGTCAATGCTGTTGAGTTCTGTAAGGCTTCCTTTTATTAGTTACATTTCTTGTTACAGTGACAAAATAGCTGATAGAGTAACCCAAGGAACAAGTCATCATAGCAGTAGTATGAGGCTGTTGGTCACTGAAGCCACAGCCAGAAACAAATACTGAGGTATAAGCTGGTATTTGGCCCATTTCTCTTTTTACATTAAGTATCATATTCTATTCCATTAATGCTACTTATGTTTAGCAAAGAATTTTCTCTTCAGAAAACATCTGTCTCTCTCTCTCTCACACACACACACTCTCCATAGTGACTAAAAATGTCAGGCTGACAGGGTTGACTAACCTTCACACTTTCTTATTTGATTTAGGCTGGTGTGTTCTTCTCACTGTGGTCCCACAGGCAAGCTTTTGCTTTATGAAGGGCCAGTACTAGACTATTGTTCCAGGACCTTTGCTGAGACTCCTGCAGGCCATGATCTTATAGAATATATACTTTATGATATTTTACTGTACAAAAGAATGACTTCTATATTTGTATTTATTTTATTATGTGAACCAATTCTAAGAAGCTTTGCATATATTATCAATACTTTTTACTTTGTTGTAAAGTCTCTCCTCTCCTCTCCTCTCTCTCTCTCTCTCTCTCTCTCTCTCTCTCTCTCTCTCTTTCTCTCTCTTTCTCTTATAATAATAATCTTCTGTTGTCAACTTAACACAAATCTAGACATACCTGGGAAGAGAAAATCTCAGATGAAGAAGAACTTCCTCATGATGAGCTTATGGACATGTACCTATGGTATTTTCTTGATTGGTAGTTGATGAAGGAGGCATCAGTTCACTGTGGGTGGTACCATTCCTAGTTGCAAGGCTGTATATAGAAGGTGACTGAGAAAACCAATATGTAGTGTTCTGCCATAGTTTCTCCTTTAAGTTCCTGCCTTGATTTTCCTAGGTCATTGACAATAGCCTGTAAGGCAAATAAGTACTTTTCTCCAGGAGTTGTATTTTCAACATACATCACAACAACTGAGAAGTAAACTAGAAATAGACTGATACATATACAGACAGATAGATTGATAAATACAATTTCCTATTAGACAGGCAAAATATTCAGTAGAACTTACCAATTTGTTCTCAGGGTTCTGTGCTGGGGATTTTGACCAGCTAGTATCTATACTCAAAGGAATTATCTTTCCTCTCATAATGAAATGGGGTGCTCATGAGTCTAACACTGAGAGACTTAGAAAAACTAGCCATTTTTAGATGAGGCAAGAATATTTCCAAGCATACACACAATACCTAGCTAATAGAATATGCTTTAGCTTCTTATTACTGCATTACAAATTGCCATCAACATAGACCTTAAGTTCTCTTAGCTATATTTTCGTAAGAATTTAAATATCAGAACTCTGATCTGAGTTGTCTCAATATGCAGCAAAGACATCATTCCCTTGGTAGTCTTGGTATATAATTTCATCCCTGGCTTTTCTAGCTTCCAGAGTTCTGCTTTTCCCTTGAAGCTTTCAAGAGCATAATAATCAATTGTCTTTTGGGATGCTTAATTCTAATACCAATTTTTCCTTATGAGTCCTGTTCATTCTACTGCATCCATGTACCATCCATGGTCATGTGTACGTCTCAAGGTCATGACATTGCATCTATAACATTCTCTTTTTGTGCTATATAAATACGTTTGGTCCCAGGTCCGGGAAATGCAGGGATACATATCAAGGAGGAACATTATTGATTCTGCTGTAAAATTACCAGGCTAAATCTTTTCTGCAACTCACATTTATAAATAGCCTATCATATGCCAAGAACTGTTTTGGATGCTAATGGTTCTGTGAAAAAGGGAAACACAAGGTAAGGGAGACTCAGATTCCAATGGGGAAGATTTTTAGTCTGAAATAAAATCAGTCTTCAGTACACTGACTGGGGCATTACAAGATAAATTAGAGAAAGGATTAGCTAAAAATAATGTTTCTATCAGGTTTGTGTTATTGAATGGTTTACATGGTAATGACCATTCACATTATATTGCTAAAAGTTAGTTGTAGTCCACGTTTAAAACAATTCCATGAACCCTCTCGCTAATGTCAGACATTGGGCTTCTGACACATTCTTTCAGACAATATCTTCAGAAGAAGTGCACAGTCTATTTTTCTATAGCTAGGAGCCAAATATACATTCCTGTGTGAGGATGGGAACTACAAAGCAGAGGGCTCAGAATGCACTGAACGAAGGCACTCAGTGGGTGAGAAGGAGGATACTGTTTCAGTAGCATCAGTATGGCCACAGGCACCAGTGGGTTCCAGCTGTCCCTGGCTGTAGGTGGATAAACTCAGAAAGCTTCAGCTACTGTTCAGGTCTCATCGAGGCAGGTAATGGAGTGACTGCTGGATACTGATACCCCGATCTTGTGTATTTATATAACAGTTGCTGGGCAGTAGATCAGTGTAGCAGAAAACAAAGATTCCTTTAGATTTCACAAGATGTCTAGCTGCTACAGCTGGACAGGCCTCTTCATTACTCAGTGAAGATACTGCAAACATAGCTATGTTTTGGAATTTAGATTATATTAAAAAATTATCTTGTTTTATAGTATTCACTTGTACCACATGTTCTTCATAGATCACTTTTATTTTTTGCCCTTTCATTTTTTTTTAACCAAATCTCAAACACACAGTATCATAGAATCAGGTATTTTTTTTTCTTTTTTAGAACATAGGCAATTTAAAGTAAGAGGAGTCAAATAAATATGCCTGCATGATGAAAATCTTAACAATCAGAATTACAGGTGCAAATTGCTTGCAGGGTTTTCTTCAAATACTAGAGACTCTGTTGTTACTTATTTGTCTTTTTGTTGTATATTAAAAAATATTCTATAGACCATGGCACTGAAGTCAAATCAGCCTTTTATCCTTGAATCTCTTTGCTTTAAAATGATAAAAATAGGCAAGTAAAATAGGAGGTAAAGACATTTGCTGAGGAATGTAGTGACATAATTCCAACCTGGGACACATGCATAGTGAGACTGCACAGAGATGCCCTCTGACCTTCATATTTGTGCCATCACCTATAGACACACACACACACACACACATACACACACTGCTAATAAATAAGAAAAGAAATACTACAAATCAATTTTCCAATTGCAAAGCCAGTAACAGTTATTTCCTTTGATTTAAAAATATAGTACATATATATTTAAAGTTAATTTATTAAATATTAAATTTAAATATAATATATTTAAATCAAATATATATATATAAGTACAAGGTAAACACACAAATACAATGTTCACTCCCTGTGACATACATCCTCTAACTACATTTTACCTCCTAAAGGTGCCATCAGCTCCCCTAATAGTGCCACCAACTAGGTACCAAGTGTTCAAACATATGAGACAATATGGGGGCAGTATTCAACCCACATCAGTAAGAGAACATACTCTAACAATGATCAAAATGTTTAAAGTAATGCTATTTATTTCTCAACTCTAGAGTAATTTTCTATCAACAAAACTGACTCATTTTTCTTTTTAGGTGACATCACCTGTCTTATTAGAGCTCTTGAAAGTTTTCCCTTTCTGCAAGCTCTGTGAAAACAAACAGTCAGCAAAGGAGTTTTGTTTCGAAACAATCCATAGTATTTGGAAATATCCCATCAGGTTTCAGAGTTCATATTATTCAAAACTATAAAATAGTATTCTACATGCTTGGTTTCTATCTTCACATGATTTTGTTGTGTATCTTTCTTATGCTAAATCTTAAGAAAAATCCATTTGCTTTGTCATCTTTCACAGCAGAGTCAGTTGTACTGAGACAGGAAGTCATTGCTCTCAGTTGTGTACCTATTGGGGATGCTGCTACTCTACACTGGACACTCAGATTTCAACAGTCACAGAGACGACTTGGGTTAAACTGCATGGGGCAACAGAGCAAAACCAAAGTCATAAATCTGGGGAAGGAACTGGTTGAGACAGGAGTCAAATATGGGAGAGGCTTAAGAGAGAGTGGTGGCCAGCTTCTCCCACCCTACCCCTCATCCACTTCTCAGGGAGGGTAAGGACTCCCACAGGGAGTCAATATAGTCTGCATCTCAAGTTTAGGCAGGACTAAACCCAACCACCATATGAAGGCTGAGCAAGGTATCCCTCTATAGGGAATGGACTCCAAAATCCAGTTCATACACTAGTGATAAATCCTGGTACCACAGGGAATGGTGGTTGGTATGTAAAATTAAAAAAAAAACTTTTAAATAAATAAAAAACTTAAAAAAATAAACAAATAAATAGACAGTGACAGGAAAGTATATTAGGTAAACATGAACAAATTCAACTGAAAAATATTTTTATGTAATTTTTCTAAACACTTAGAGAAGTATCAAGATGTTTACTTGCCTTTCCTCTCTCAGGGTATAGACATACACGCTATAGAAAGAATGCACTCACATGCTACAGCTACCACACCATGCTGAAGATAC
Source organism: Sigmodon hispidus (assembly GCA_004025045.1). NCBI lineage: Eukaryota > Metazoa > Chordata > Mammalia > Rodentia > Cricetidae > Sigmodon > Sigmodon hispidus. Next base: position 38,891 of record PVIH01003862.1, read on the forward strand.
ATACACATGAGACATAGGTATTGCAACTATGCAAACATTATATATCACATCTGAATATCCTGTGTATACACATCATACATGGCACACCACACACATGCAGATCCTTGCACATAACTGTCCTACAACTAATTAATCGATGCTTGCATTTGCTTCTGTCGCCCTGGCTTGTTATTTTCCTCTCGGTTTCCACTGCTTCCTGCAACGATGCTGGCCATTTTTTTCCCTTTACTTTCTCTTTTCTTGGGCTGTTGAGTTTCTGCTCTCTGTGGAGACCATTTTATAGCTGTCACAAATTCTTTAAGAATTTGTCTGTCTCATCTTGCCACTAAACAACAAAATGCTCTGCAGACACACACAGATGCTAGTGGAGAAAACTCATTCTTCATACCCCCTTCCGGGCAAGTGGCTAAAGGAAACAGTAGACAGAAATAAACAGTGTTTCTCTCAGGGGAGCTCTGCAGAGAGTGGAGGGGCTTGAAACATAAAATATATATGAACAAAAGGGAAGGATAAGATTATATTAACACTGAGATAAAACAAGTAACTTGTTAATGCCTGTGTTAAGCATGGGGAGCCCCTGAAAATGGTGTTATGATAGAGGTAGAAAGATACTATAAAAACAAATAGGGTGGAAAGTTTCCTGGAGACATTTTAGAGAAAAGGAAACAGACCTGCAGATTCACAAAGGTGCAAATTGAAGGTGATTTTAATGATTCTGACAATACTCAGTACTGTTGACACAAGTTGGGAACCTAGTTAGGGTTGAATTTAAGAGTTCTTTTATTTTTTCTCTTTCTTTTTTTTAATTATGAATAAAGTCACATTTTCTATCCATGTATATCCTTATTCAAGGTCTCTTCCCCCTCCTACCCCCTTCAGTCACTCTCTCTTCTCCACATCACCCCATCAGTTCAGTATCCATTCCTGGCAGATCCAGTTTCCTCATCCCAACATCAAGACTGGGTCAGGTGTTCCTTTAGAAGGAGTGGAATCCAAGGTGCCACTCCCAGATGTTTCAGATGTAAAGCTGTTCAGGGGTTGTGGTTTGCAGCTTGGACATGCTTTGCTTTTTTTTTTTTTTTTTTTTTTTTTTTTTTTTTTTTTTTTTTTTTTTTTTTTTTTTTTTTTTTTTTTTTTTTTTTTTTTTTTTTTTTTTTTTTTTTTTTTTTTTTTTTTTTTTTTTTTTTTTTTTTTTTTTTTTTTTTTTTTTTTTGCTTAGAGTCCACTAATGAGTGAGTACATCCCCTGCTTATCTTTCTAGGTTTGAGATACCTCGCTCAGGAGGACATTCTCCAAATCCATCCATTTGCCTGCAAATTTTGAGATATCAATTTTTCTTACTGCTGAGTAGTACTCCATTGTGTAGATGTACCACAGTGTGTTAATCCATTCTTCAGTTGAGGGGCATCTAGGTTGCTTCCAGCTTCTTGCTATTACGATTAATACTGCTATGAACATAGTTGAGCTAATAACTTTGGAGTGTGAATGTGCTAATTTAGGGTATACACTCAGAAGTGGTATTGCTGGATCCTTAGGGAGATTGATTCCCAGTTTTCTGAGAAACTGCCATACTGCATTCCAGAGTGGCTTAATAAGCTTACACTCCCACTAACAATGAAAGAGTGTTCCCCTTGTTCCACATCCTCTCCAACATAGGCTGTCATCTGTCACTTTTATCTTAGCCAATCTAACAGGTGTCAGGTGGTATCTCAAAGTTGTTTTGATTTGCTATTCTCTGATGGCTAAAGAAGTTGAGCACTTTTTCAAGTGCCTTTCAGCCATTCGTAATTCTTCTGTTGAGAATTCCCTTTTTAATTCTGTACCCCATTTTTTAATTGAGTTACTCAAGGTTTTGGGCTCTAGTTTTTTGAGTTCTTTATATATTTTAGAGATCAGTCTTCTATTATTTGTAGGGTTGGTGAAAATCTTTCCCAATTCTCTAGGCTGTCGTTTTGTCCTATTGACAGTGTCCTTGGCTTTACAGAAGCTTCTCAGTTTCATTAGGTCCCATGTATTGATTTTTGTTCTTAGTGTCTGTGCCATTGGAATTATATCTAGGAAGTGGTCGCCTATGCCAATTCATTGAAGGCTATTTCCCACTTTCTTTTCTATCAAGTTCAGAGAGAAGTTAAGAGTTCTAAGCAGACCTACCCCAGAGTCTCATGTTTCAGAACAGAGCCATATTTGTTTTGTTTTGTTTTGTTTTGGTTCTTTTCCAGACAGGGTCTCTGTAACTTTAGAGCCTGTCCTAGAACTAGTCCTGTAGCCCAGGCTGGCCTTGAGCTCACAGAGAACCACCTGTCTCTGACTCCAGAGTGTTGGAATGAAGGGCATGTATCACCACCGCCTCGCCCCATCCTTAGTCTTTTCAAATAGGTCACTGGGAGTCACATATATAAAATCATATCACTGCTCACAGAAACTCTTTTTGTATTAATGTGTTTTTAAATTTATATTCTAACAACTTGTTTGTCTTTTCTGTATCTTTCAATCTTCAAGTTTTGAGCCACAATAGTATTTAGTTTACATTTGAACTCATTCTGTCCAGTATTTTCTGTGTGGTGCTTTGCTAGGATGATGTATGTTTTCTCTGCCTTTTTAGGATGTAAACTTCTTCATGATTAATGCAGAATGAACTCATCTGTAGTACATATACTTGAAGCTGAAATTAAGCATAGTATGCAGTTTTAGAAAAAATAGTGAAAAGTAAGGAAACCATAGCTGTTAGAGCAAGTTGATTTCAAAACCAGAATTACTCAGAGACAGGGAACAAGGATGGATGCAATTTAGCTAAAATTGGTGTGGCAGTGATTTATTCTATTTGTCATCTCATCCAAAGATGCCGAAATCATACTAGGTACATTAGATTGGTAACAAAATCATTTTATAGACTGCTGAATGTATTTCTCATTTCTCTAACTAGATCTGCATTTTTCAAAATTAGCTGGATAAAGGTGGTTATCAATCCAGTGTCCTAAGAAATGGAAGACTTATGCTTCCCCCATAAATACAGGAGGTGAGCTAGTCATTTGTGGTATTCAAGCATTTCTTTTTTTTTTATTATATATTTTATTACAGAATTAGAAAATGTCAAAAAAATAATTGTTTAGAACCACAAAAAATTAAAAAGGAATATAATAATTGATTCATCAAAAGGCATTCTAGCTGCTGTTAGCATATTTTCTTTCCTCAGATTATGACTTTCTATGATTCCAGCTGAATATTTTTGACAGTTTCCTTATGATATGACTTTGACTTATTTTTTCTTCAGTATTTCTGTCATTTCAGGAACCACCTTAAACAAATCTGTGACTATCCCATAATCTGCCAAGTATTTCTAACTTGTTTTTATTCCATTCCATGCCTGAATGGGAAAGACAGGGAAGAATGGTGAAAGGTTAGAACTGTACAGCAATGCCCATAGGAGCATAGCCATTAGGTCAGGCATCTGTATCTGAGCTGGAACATTGGCCTTTTTTTCCCTCTTTGGGCATGGATGGGCTGGTTATCCAGCCCCCTATTTTCAACAAGAACTTGTATCATTGATTTTTTTCCCCAGTACTCCACCTAGGTAAACTTGGGGTACCACCATTTGTTTTTAAAGACCTAGTGTCTAACAGGAACTTGATAGGAAGGTTGGGTTAGCTAGTGAGCATGCCTCAGGAGATTAGCCTATTTGTTCTTCCCCACTTCAGGTGCTGCTAGTATGCATTAAGCATCAATGTCTGTGGGCTCTAGGGATTTAAGTAACGGTTTCAAGACTGCATGGGGAGCTTTGTGTAAACTAAATTATCTCTTCAGTTCTTCTTAGTTAATCTCTTTCACTCATACTCCAAAAAAAAGGGAATCCTAAAGAAAATGCAAGAATATGCTCTCCTGAGTTGGTGACCTGTATAAACAGAAGCAAAGCATTGCTCCTTGTTTGGGTCCTGTATTTTTAAATTGCTCTACAAGCTCAAATATCTCACTGATGCCAGATGCTACCAGCCATTTCACAATCAGGGATAGAAATATGAGGAGAGACACAGCAAAAAATATTGAGTGAATTGGCAAGATGGTTCCCAGCTGAGATCAAGCAAAGCAACAATCAGGCTTCTCGTTTTAAATCCCACATTATAAAGGAGTGCCCCTGGTGTGTCTAAATTGACCATGTTTTTCATATTTTTTGTGCAATTTGGAGGTGATTTTATTGTTCATAATGTTTCAAACATGCTAGTATGCTGTCTTGTATATCTAGACACATGAAAGGCACATTATGCCTTATAGAGAAAGATTATAGACTGTATAAGTGTATTCAGACACACAGCACAGTTGGCCATGAGTTCAGTGTCAGTATATCTGCAGAAAAATACCATAAAGTTTTTATATTGATCAGACAATGGAGCATGGTGAACAGAGATGTGAAGACACTTCCTGCTATAAAATAACATTATTTGTATATCTGAGAGTAAAAATAGACTTTAAGGCCTGTTTTCCAGACACAAGGCAGGAAGATTCAGAGAAATGAAGAGTCTTGTTCAATGATAATTCAGGCAGTAATTGGCAGAGGCAGGCTTAGCGAGCATTTAGGCCTGTGATAAGCCTAAGAGCCATCACATTCACTTCTACTGGGCTACTGTATGGGCTGTCCTGTTGGAATGGATTCAGAAGAGAGTCAAAGCACCTAGGCAACCAAGAGAGCTCTGCTTGTGAATGAAGCAGAAAATTGTACCTATAATACAATCAAAATAAAATTATGACCACCTCTAAAGAAAAAAGAAAACTACCAATCTAACACAAACTAAAGTCACCTGGAGAAGCTTTGTTTATCAATTGCTTTAATCAGATTAGCTCTGGGCATATCCCTGGGGCATTTTCTTAGCTGCTAATTGATGCAGGATGCTCAATCCCATTGAGGCTTGTACCATCCCTGGGAAAACAGGCTTGGAATATATAACATAATTATCTGAGAAAACCAATAAGTAGTATTCCTCTGAGGTGTCTGTTTTAATTTCTGTGTCCTGTCTTCTGTTGAATTCTTTTCCTGGATTCTCTTGGATGGAAATGTAACTCATAGTAACACTTGTTTCCTAAGTTTGTTTTGGTCAATGTGTTATCACAGGATATTTCTATAAAATCTAGGTTTAATGAGTGTATGTAAAAAGAATATATTTATGTATACTACATCTATTATTATATTATGGTTGACTTACTGTAAAACTTATTAACATATTTCTATTTTATGTACCATAGTCATGAATTTAATATGCACTCACCAAAATTATGACTAAAAATGGACAACTGCATATTTGTGAGTATGGTAATTACATATTTTCTACACTCAAAACAATGACTTTTTAATTTGTCCCAAATTATTTGAGAATTACTTTAAGTACTCACTTGAACTATGTTCCTTTTTTGACTTACTATCCTGTAAGAATTTGTTGACAGTTTCTGTGTGGTAATCATCTTCCACTTTCTGTTTCAAAAAGAATATCAAAGCATCAACACAGATCCTTATTGATCTTTTTTGTGTGTGATCATAGCAATTCGAGAAAAGTATGTGTTTGTAATGTTGATAAAGGAAGTATTTCATAGAAGTATCAAAGAAGGCCTCATGATATAATGATCAATTGATGGTTTGAATGAGACCTGAAAGAGGGTGTGGGTGGCTTCTGAGTATATACAGATAAAATGCACAGTAGCTGCCAGTAGACCAAAAGCATTGCAGAGCTTTGTTCTGCAAGAAGGAGGTAGAAGGGATTGCTAAACAGGGAGAGAAATCTGAAAGGAACATAATGATTACTTTTTTTAAAAAAAAAGTAAATATATATCAGATCATTTTTGAAAGCAGCTGCTACATTCCCTAGTCTACAATCCATACCATGTTATTTTTTTAATATTAAATACTGTAGTTCAACAATTCCGTTTACTCACCTTGCTCATCTGATACATATCTTGAACACATTGTTACTCATTGTATAAGGTGCATTTTCATCTTGTTGATTATTTTCTTTGCGATGATAAGCATCTTAGATGAGCACAGCTTTATCCATTTTTACTTTTGTTGTCTGTGCTGTGGAGAAACACCAAAAGTTATTACCTGAAGCTTGTATTACAGGATACCAACCTCAGTGTTTTATTCTAACAAATGCAGAATTTGTGAGCCATAAACTTTAACTGTATTTTACTTAGACTTGATTTTTGTAGGGGGCAGTATATAGGCCTGGTCTTATTTCTTTGGATGTTGATTCCAAGAAGCATTAATTGAAGAGATTGTTTCTTCACCAATATGTATTTTTGTTTCCTTTATCTAAGATCAATGGGTAAAAAAAATGCAGGGATTAATTTCTTGCTTTCCCTATTTATGTTGGGCTGTACCTGTGTTGTAGTAAGTTTTCTGTTGTTTGGTTACTACTGCTTTTTAGTGTCTTTAAAAGTTAAGGTAGCAAGGCATTCTCAATTGTTTTTGTTGTTGTTGTTGTTGTTGTTGTTCTGTAGAGTTTTTATGGAGAGTATGTTTGTGTGGCATTATGTGACTCAAAATAGACAGGCATACTAATGGAAAATAGTTACATTAAAATTGCCTAATATCACTGATCATCATGGAGGTAATTCAAAATCACCCTAGTAAGAATAATTTTTATTAATAATACAGCAGTGTTGATCCAGAGATAGTGGCCACTTCTGTGCTATTGAAAGGATTGAAAAATTGTTCAACTGTGATGCAAATCAGCATACAAATTACTGAAAAATTTAAAAATGGAACTATCATATCATATCTTATTATTTCCTATTTTTACTGTGAGATTGAAGTCAGCAAGAATCAACATGAGAAAGAAGAAGATAATGTGCCATGTTTACACAACACCTTTTACAAGAGAGAGGATCAATGTGTCCATCAGTATATGGGTGACTACAATGATATAGTATGTATACAAAATTAAATACTTATCAACCATAAAGAATTCTTACCATTAACAGCTGTGTGTGTTAGCTTAATGGGCAGTAGTAAAGTGAGATGAGACAGGTGAATAGAAATACAAGTTCTGGTTCAAACATAGAAGATAGAGATGTATTCCATAACGGTCCAGGTCAGAATAGTGGTTTGTAGAATGTGAGGAGAGTTATGAAGATGTCAGGAATGGAGTGAGGCATATGAACAGATAAAATCATACTTACATAAGAATACGCTCTTGTATTCAGTTGCATGGTAAAATGGCTATAGTTAGCAATGATATATCCTTTCTTCCCATTTAAAATCTGTAATGCTCTCCACATTTAAAAAATGTGTCTGAAGTGACAGACCTGCTAATTAGCATAATTATTGAAATATCACATTTCAAAATATTGCAGTTATAATCGATTGATAATGCAAATTATATAGAAAAAGACAAAATGAAAATACATTATTGAAAAGAGTAGAAACAATTAGTTTAGTAGAACATCTTTCAAATGCCATGGTGTGACCTAGAAATGTGGACAGGGACAGTGGAATTCTACCGCCCTTCATCTTTGTTTTCTGCATAGTTTAGTGCCTAAAGCAGGGTTCTCAACTTCTGGGTCAGGATCCCTGCGCTAGCCAAATGGTCCTTTCATGGAAGATGTAGAAAAACTACAGTTATGGAAGAGAAACAAAAGCTATTTTATAGTTGGGGTTGGAGTTCACCACAACCTGAGGAACTATAAAACTGTTATACATGAGGAAGGTTGAGAATGACTGTCTTAAAGGAACATTCTGTTTGGAAATCTACCAACTCCTATAAAATTCTGTAAAGAAAACAAAGATAACATCTGGAGAATTCAGCTGGATTAACTGATCAAAATTAATGTTATCTTTTTTTTTTCTTTTCCTCAGAGGGTTAAGAATGGCTTGAAGTTCAATGTTAGTTATAGAAATATAAGCAAATTTGTGCTGTAAGATATTTTTTCTAAAGTGAATTCACTTATCATGATCACTGCTATTTCTGTCTATTGATAATCAGAATTGCTACATCCTGGGCATGAAGGCCAAACCCAGAAACCATGAGTTCAAAGGAAATTTCATCAATCACAGGGGAGACTTAGACATGTCATAAATGGTTATAACTGGTGACTTTATCTCACTGATAAAATACCCACATCTTTACTCAACTTGTAAATTGGATCTCTGTTACTTCTAGAAGAATCAATGAAAGGAAAATGAACAATGAGAGCTTCAGAATAAGGTGGATATGGCAGATATCTATAAAAATGTCTAATAAATAATTGGTTCAGATGTATACAGTTTGGTAACATTTACTGGCACTTGCCTTATATCTAGTCATTTTGTTTTCACAGGTCTAGAGACTTAATTCTGGTGTTTATGGGTCAATATACAATACTCATCACATGCACCTCTTTATGAGGGTGTGCTTATTCTGTTGATGTATATGTTGGCTTCCACAATCTCAATAAATAATAATTTGCTGAGGGTGAAGTGTTGTGATAGTTATTAATAATAATTATTTTCCAAGAATTTTTATGAACATTCATCAATATCATTGTATCTGTTTCACATTATGCCTAAGGTTGCCAGACTGTTTTATGTTTTACCCTATACTTACTTTATATGATTGGTACAAATTTTAAAATGTGTATATAATATCCTCTCATTGGTTGTCATATTCTCCCCATAGTTTGTTGCTATTATATGACTACTAAATGGATGTACTATAATCTAGGAGAGAGGGTGCTATGCAAATAGGCCATTGTTATTGGACAATCACACTTTTGGTTGACTGCCACTAAACAGGCAGTCTGATGGCTCTTTCTGACTCAAAGGACTTCCAGTCTCCACCCAGAAGCTTCTTTACTGCACTTTATTATGGCATGGCATCCAAGATATTAAAATTTAGAACATCAATAAATCTGTCTGCATTGGTATTAGAAAGGATAAATAGGCTGTTAATGTATTATGACTACCCATTCATCGCTTTAGAATTTCATGTCCCCACTGGAAATGTCATACATTATAAGAACATCCCTTTCCTTCAATGCCTGCACTACTCAGGCAAAGTCTGTGAGAGTGTGTTTAATGGAAAACAGTCCATGGAAGTAGACAAATGCCAGGAGGGAAGAAAAAAATTACTTTTAATATTTTCTCCTGGCTATAATGACTCCAAAGTTAAAGAGAAAAAATTGTTTCCACTTTGGAAAATGTAGGTGAATTTTCATCAGATGATTAAATTTTAAAAAGTCATTAAATATCATCATTATTTACATATATTTTAGTTGAGGGGACCTTCTCTCATAATTAAACATTAATGCATTAACAGATTTCAGATTTCAATTGAAGTTCTCCATTGTCTTTTATCTTTATCCTTTTCTATGCAATTTTATAGGAAAGTGGATCTTTTAAAAATGTTTCCATTTTCTATGTTGGAAGAAATGTGGAGCAAGGGGAACATTTCTCCATTGCTGGTGGGAATGTAAACTTGAACATCCCCTTTGGAAAGCAGTATGGCAGTTTCTTGGAAAACTGGGAATCAATGATACAGTAATACCATTATTGGGCATATACCCAAAAGATGAACATTCTTACCCCAAGGGCATTAGCCTAACTATGCTCATAGGAGTGTTATTTGTAATAGCCAGAATCTGGAAACAACCTAGATGCTCCTCAACTGAAGAGTGGATTAAACATTGTGGTGCATTTACACCATGAAATACTACTCAGCAGTAAAACAACAACAACAACAACAAACCCCACAAAAAACAAATCACAGTATGTCCTCACTCATGAGTGGATTTTAGACATAAAGCAAGGAATAATCAGGCTATAATCTACAATGCCCCAGCAGCTAAGTAATAAGAGGAACTTAAGAGAGACACTCATGGATCCTTCTGGGAAGGGGAAATAGAGATGTTTTGAGTAAATTGGGATCATAGTGGGGAGGGAGCAAGGAAAGGTGGGAAGATATTATGAGAGACTGTTATGGTTGAGTAGGGTGATCAACAGAGAGGAAGAAAGAAATATATATCTTGATAGAAGGAATCTATGTGAGATTAAAGAGAAACGTGGTGCTAAGAAAACACCCAAGAAACCACAAGAAGATAAGACACTGGCTAGCACTACAAGCAATAGTGAAAAGGGTGCCTAAACAGGCCTTCTACTCTAATCAAATAAATGACCACCCTAATTGCTATAATAGAAACATCATCAAGCAACTGATGGAGACAGAAGCAGAATGATATCTAAGTACCAGGTTGAGCTCCTGGTCCTGCTGAAGAGAGAGAAAGGACAGAGTATATAAGCCAAGGGATCATGACCATGAGGAGGAGAATCACAGAGAAGGTCGACTTGAGCTATTGGGAGCTCACTGACTTTGAAATGACAGCTGAGGAACCTTCATGAAAAGGAACTAAATTGTAGGAATGTAGATAACAGTCAGATCGTGTGGGCATTTTGTGGAGCCTCTTGCATGAGGACCAGAGTTTATTCCTGGTGCATGAACAGACATCTTGAATCCCATTCCCTATAGAGGAACACCTAACTCAACCTTGATACTAGGGGAAGGGACTTGGACCTACCTTAACTGAATATGTCAGACCTAACTGGCTCACCCTAAGAGTACTTGCCCTCCCTGAGGAATGGATGGAAGGAGGCTGAGGGAGGACTGGGAGAAGGGGAGTGGGGGGCAGTGGTGAGTATGGGAAAAATCTTTTTTAAATTAAAAAATATAAAATTGTTTCCATTTAAAACATTTTATATACACACTGAGGGTCCCATGGCACACAGATGTGAAAGTCAGTAGATTACTTTATAGTTGCGCCCTCTATACCACCACATGCAAAATCTAATCATTTCTCTGTTTAATGGAGTAAGCTCATATAATCTTGGCCTACTTTAAATGGATGAGTCAAGGCCCAGAAGTTGATTGTTATAACAGTAATTCTGAAGTGGGAAATATTTTATCAGACAGGATATTTGGTAATATATGGGATAATTTTTTTGCTATTAAATATGAAGGAAAGTAATACTGATGATTATGGAGTAGAAAAAGGCATATTTCTAAGTACCTAGCATTGTATGTGACTGCACAATAAATAATTAGGTTCTACAAAATGTTAACGTGGCTAGAATTAATAAAACCTGGCATGAGGTTTATCAACTACAAATACTCATTTTTCTCTATTCAGATATTGATTGTCAAAGTAAAATAGAAGTTAATCATTCTTTAAATCCACCCATTTCTCTAACCAAAATTATACCTTGAGTGTGTCATAGATAATGATGCCTTAGCCTTTTATTCTAGACAGATTTTTTTTCTTTTTTTTTTTCAGAATAGCCATTAACTCTTTGACTAGAACAAGCATATAATATGTAACCTCCAGGTGATTTCAAGATGAAATTATCACTGGATTTAGCTAATTAGAAGACTGCATATTTTTAACATTTTATAACATCTAACTGTGATAGAATGATAGTGAACAAAGGTTGAAAAAATGCTGCAAAATCATTTCCTCCATTTTTATTTTTAGGTGATCCATAAAGCATATAAATTATAGACATCAATACTTTAAAGCTTCCAAACTTACATATAATGTGCCATTTGGTTCAAGTTAAGCATACACATATGCTTTCTTCTTCTTCTTTATTTTTTAAAGATTTTTTCCAATATGTAGTTTCTCTGTATAGCCCTAAACATCCTAGAACTAGCTTTGCAGCCCAATCTGTTCTTAAACTCATAGAGATCTACCTGCTTCTGCATCCCCCTGCCTCCTAAGTGCTGGTATTAAAGGCATGCACCACCACAAATATTCAAATATTTAATTATTTTGTAGTAAAACTTTTCATGTTTTTCTTATGGTTTCTTGAAATGAAGGTAAAGCTATTGTAAGCAAGTATGCGTGCGTGTGCGTGTGTGTGCACGTGTATGAATGTATTATTCTTGTGCCACAGCTATACCTCCTTGATGCTCACCCTTATACTATGGCCTCTTGTAACCAACACTCTAGTCTATGCATTTATCTTAAGTACCTTTTCAATTCTATTTAGTCCTGAGGTCCTATGATTCTTGTCTTTCTCTGACAGTGCAGACACATCTGTATTCTTTTTTCTTTTTGTCTATAGATATTTTGCTATGTCTTTAGAGTGAAAACTAAGCAATGGGGAAAACCCTGATAATTCCTTTTTGGATAAGAGTGCAAACACTGTTTTGCAATTGCAAAGCTGTTTTGGTTTACATATTGATGTACCCATGCTTTCATGGAAATTAGTGTTCATCAGTTCATAAGTGTTCATCATTGAAGACACTGGAAAGAGTCTGTGATGTAGAAATTCTGTGCCTTGTTAAGCTGCTGAACAGCCCCTGCTCTTGGCCCTTTACCATGTTACTGATCCATCAAACATGTGTCCTTGCTCAAATCTGAGGCTAACACAAGCTTTATATCATTAATATCTATGTGCACATTCATATTCATTCAGAGTCTAAGTTAAAATTAAATTAGTAAATGCCCCTGAAAGGTCTAGAATTGTATTGTGCCTGAAAGGCCAGGACAGTCTTAATGGCTAGCAGTCATTGCTACCTACGAAGACAGGAACATCTTGCAGGTAATTGCTTCTGTCTTCTACGGTAACTGCTACTGTTTGGCAGCACTGCAGGACCTCCCAGCAGAAGCAACCTTGCTCTCATTGCATCTGCTCCGGAGAAATCAAGAAATAATTACCTTTTTATTTGGAGACTTGATTGATGGAGCAGCCTTGCCTGTGGCTATGCAGAGATAAACTGGGCCATGGAGAATAACCTGGGTTTTATGCAGACTTGATTACTCCTGTTGCTGGGATAATTTGAGTTCAGGGCACCGCGTATCACAGCTGATTAAAGAGAAGATTCTGGGCACATTGACTCTCAGACATCTTGATTACAGAAATTGTGGGCTCCCATTCCAAGCTCATGAATACACTGAGAACATGACACCCTGCATTTCCAAGGCAGCATTATGCTTTCTATGAATATAGGAGAAAGAAAATGTAATAGTCAAAGGCAGAGTCATGGAAGAGAATTATGAGTGAGGCAATACTGTTCCCTAAGGAGGTACCAATTACCACAATATTGTGGATTAAAATGAAAAATTTCAAAACTACTAATTTTGTTGAATAAAGTCTTTTTATCTCAGTGAAGATGTTAGCTGTATGGCTACTTCAATGAGGAATTAGCACTAACCTCTCTTACAAGTCTAAGCCCCAAGGACGGTAAACACTTCAGTCAGGAGCTCTTATTAACTTGGTTCCACTTTTGTTTTAAAATATACTTAAAAATAAACTGAAAACGGAGCTTTTCAAACTTCATTGGTAGTAGAAGAAGCAGATGTAAGGAAGCCTTTAGGCTGAGAAGAATGGTGAGTTTTCCAAATGTATGTCTAATGAGAAGCAGGCATTAAGCCAGGCAATGATGGTGCACACTTTAATCTCAGCACTTAGGAGACAAAGGTAAGGGAATCTCTTTGAGGTCGAAGGCAGCCTTGTCTGCATAGCAAGTTCCAGGACAGCCTTGGCTGTTACACAGAGAAATCCTGTCTCAGAAAATAAAGTAAAATAAAACGAAAGGGGGTATTTGTAAAACCCAAAGCATCCAGGTAAAGCCTTTGAACATGCTGTCTAGAAATTTCTCAAAATATTTTATCTCTATGAGTTTAAGTTTTCTTGTCAAACTTCTGGCATGGCAGATCAGCCCATCAAAACTTTCAGGAAGTCTACATGTCATTATGAGTGTAACATGCTAAGTAGAATATTTCTAAAGTGTCCAGTAATTTGCTGTTACCAGTAACAATGTCATATAAAATATAAGTAATCCTTAGGAGAAAGAAATAGAAATTTTAAAACACAGCATGTTATCTAACCCATATTAGCTACTTTGAGTTGCTATAACATGAATACTTTGCAGAAAACAATTAATGGAAGAGTGATTGATTATTGGCTAGCAGTTTCACAGCTCACAGTGGTGGCAAAAGCATTGTGCATTCCCTGCAGTGGGGTAGTAATGTGGAGGGGTAATGGAGCCATGACTCACCAGGAAATACAACTAGGAATGACTCAGTATGACTGTACAAAGAGCATCCTTTGTGACCCACTCTTCAGTTCAACACCACATTTTAAAATATTTGCACAGACTTCCAAAATGGTTTCATCATTTGAGATAAAAGCTTTTAATGCAAGGGAATGTCAAGGACTTCTCATTACAGGGAGAGATGATTTTCAATAGTGACAGAAAAAAAATAACAATATCATTTAGTAAGAGTAAATAGAACATAATGGACATAGCCAAGTATCAGATTTTTTTTTTTAATTTCAGAGTTCTTATTTCTTGATTGCTGAATAAAGAATAATTAATTTGAAATATATAAACACACTTACCTGGTTAAATGTACATTAGATATAAATGATACTGATAATAGTAACACTACTTTGATGTTAGTATTGATACTAGAAATAGTAATAAAATACAATTATTTTTAAATCAAAATGATTTCTTCTCAGTCTGTGTAAGTTCACAAATTATAAAGACTCAGTCCACAAAATACCTGCCATGTTTTAATGTGCCATGATTTATAAAATGCTCTTTGGTCTACACATATGCTTACATATGCAATCCTATTATGATATTACATGGAATAAGAATGAATATTCACAAATTAATTTATAAATAAATGTATTCACATGTCAAACATGCACACAGGTTTAAGAGAAAATATTCTTATTTTATTCTTTGTCCTTTGGTAGAAAGATAATATGAGTATTTTGTGAGCAATTTACAATTTATTTTACAATTTAAAAATGCATTTATAAGGAAACACTCAATGATTCAAGAGAGAAAACAGATGTGTGGTTCCTGGAAAGCTGGACTGGTCCATGCAGGTGAAGTAGATCAGGCCCTTTCTTTAAGAGCACAAGGGAGTAAACAGGAAGACAGCCAGCTTGCACCTGGTCTTATACTGGCCTCCTGGTATACCCTGTAAACAAGACATATAGGCCAACCCTCTCAGTCAAAGAAATCATGCCTGCTTTCCACTAGATCAAAGTATAAAATTATAGTATTATATGCAAACTTTATGGAAAAATAAAAAGATAAAAATAAATGCCTAAAATTTTATATCTAAAATTATAATATTGTTTTATTTTAATATCAATGAATATCAATGTGTATAAAATATTAAAGTTTAAGACATAAGCATGATAAATGCTATTTTATGGTTATCATGTATCTTCAAGTTACTGTTGTGAAGACTAGCCCAGAGTAGCGCAGGAAGGTGGGGGAGCCAATGGAGCAATGGAACTAATCACTTTTAACTTTTCTATCTGAGAGCAGGCAAGTGGGACAAACTTAAATCTCTGGAAAAAAGAAAAAGCACACATACACACACTCCACAACACACACACATACACACACACACACACACACACACACACACACACACAAATACCCTCCTTTTAGGGTCATTTTTAAATCATCTTTCTCTTATCTCCTTTATTTTCTTACCTCTATCCTGATGTAAAACTTTCTGTATATTCTTATGGGACACAAAGAAAGCAGTCTTAAGAGGAAAATTCCTAGCACTAGATGCCTATATGAAAAACCTAGAGAAATCTGACACTAGAGAACTAACAGCACAGCGGAAAACCTTAGAACAATTAGAAGAAAACTCACCTAGAAGAAGCAGACTGCAAGAAATGAACTTAGAACTGAAATCAATAAAATTGAAACAAAAAGAACACTACAAAGAATCAATGAGTCGAAGAGGTGGTTCTTTGAGAAAGTCAACAAGACAGATAAACACTTATTCAAACTAAGCAAACGGCAGAGAGAGAGAGTATCCAAATCAACAAAATCAGAAATGAAAAGGGGGACATAACAACAGATGCCCAGAAAAGCCAGAGAATTATCAGGTCATACTTTGAAAATCTATACTCCACAAAAATGGAAAACTTAGAAGAAATGGATAGCTTTTTGGACAGGTACCATTTACCAAAGTTAAATCAAGATCAGATTAAATACCTAAACAGTCCTATAATCAATCCTAAAGGAAATTGAAACTGCCATTAAAAGCCTCCCAAGTAATAAAAGCCCAGGTCCAGATGGTTTCAGTGCAGAATTTTACCAGATGTTCAAAGAAGAACTAATACCAATAATCTTCAAACTGTTTTCATACAGTAGAAACTGAAGGAATATTATCCAACTCTTTTCATGAGGCCACAATTATTTTAATACCCAAGCCACTAAAAGGTACAACGAAGAAAGAGAATTACATACCAATTTTCCTCATAAATATTGATGCTAAAATTCTCAACAAAATTCTGGCAAACTATATACAACAACATATAAAAAATATTATCCACCACGATCAAGTAGGCTTCATCCCAGAAATGCAGGGATGGTTCAACATATGAAAAACTGTAAACATCATCCATTATATAAACAAACTGAAGGGAAAAAAACACATGATCATATCCTTAGATGCTGAAAAGGTTTTTGACAAAATCCAACACTCATTTATGATAAAAGTCCTAGAGAGATCAGGAATACAGGAAAATATCTTATATAATAAAGGCGATTTACAGGAAGCTGACAGCCAACATAAAACTTAATGAAAAAATACTCAAAGCAATCCCACTAAAATCAGGAGCTAGACAAGGCTATCCTCTCTCCCCTTATCTATTCAATATAGTTCTCAAAGTTTTAGCTAAAGCAATAAGAGAATGAAAGTAGATTAAGGGGATACAAATTGGAAAAGAAGAAGTGAAACTATCTCTATTTGCAGATGATATGATTATATACATTAGTGATCCACAAAATTCTACCAGGGAACTTCTACAGCTGATAAACACCTTCAGCAATGTAGCAGGATACAAGATTAACTAAAAGAAATCAGTAGTCCTCCTACTAAAGATAAAAGGACTGAAAATGAAATAAGGGAAACATCACCTTTTATAATAGCTGCAAATAGCATTAAATACCTTAGAGTAATAATAACCAAAGAAGTAACAGATCTATTTGACAAAAACGTGAAATCACTGAAGAAAGAAATTGAAGAGGATATCAGAAAAAGGAAAAATCTCCCATGCTTCTGGATAGGGAGGATCAACATAGTAAAAATGGTAATTCTACCAAAAGCAATCTACAGATTCAATGCACTTCCCATCAAAATCCCAAAACAATTTTTTACAGACATCAAAAGAACAATACTCAATATCATTTGAAATAACAGGAAACCAGGATTTTCAATAAAATTTTGCTCAACAAAAGAACCTCAGGAGTCATCACCACACCTGACTTCATGTTATACTAAAGAGATACAGTATTAAAAACAGTGTGGTACTGACATAAAAGCAGACTTGTAGATCAATGGAATCTAATTGAAGATCCTGACATTAACCCAAAAACCTATGAACACCTGATCTTTGACAGAGAAGCTCAAAATACTTTGGAAAAAAGATAGTATTTCTAACAAATAGTGTTGGCATAGCTGGATGGTAGTGTGTAGAAAAATGAAAATAGATCCAAGCCTGTCACCCTGCACAAAACTCAATCCAGGTGGATCAAAGATCTCAACATAAACCTGGCCACACTGAACTTGATGGAAAATAAAGTGGGAAATAACTCTCTAACGCATTGGCACAGGTGACCACTTCCTAAATATAACACCAGTAGCACAGACACTAACAACAACAATCAGTAAGTGGGACCTCCTGAAACTGAGAAGCTTCTGTAATGCCAAGGACACAGTCAATAAGACAAAATGACAGCCTACAGAATGGGAAAAGACATTCACCAACCTTACAAGTGACAGAGGACTGATCTCTAAAATATATAGAGAACTCAAGAAACTAGAGCCCAAAACCCTAATAACCTTATCAAAAAATGAGGTTCAGAACTAAAAAGGGAATTCTCAGCAGAATTACAAATGGCTGAAAGGCACATGAAAAACTGTTCAACATCTTTAGTCATCAGAGAAATGCAAAATCAAAACAACTCTGAGATACCACCTTACATCTGTCAGAATGGCTAAGATTAAAGACATAGATGATAGTCTATGCTGGAGAGGTTGTGGAACTAGGCGAATAGTCTTCCATTGTTGGTGGGAGTGTAAGCTTGTTCAGCCACTGTGGAATGCAGTATCGCAGTTTCTCAGAAAACTGACAACTAATCTCCCTAAGAATCCTGCAATACCACTACTGGACATACATCCTAAAGATGCACATTAGCACTCCAAAGGGATTAGCTCAACTATGTTCATAGCAGCATTATTTGTTATAGTAAGAACCTGGAAACAACCTAGATTCCCCTCAACTGAAGAATGGATGAACAAACTGTGGTAAATCTACACAATGGAATACTACTCAGCAGTAAGAAAAAAATATACCCTAAAATTTGCAGGCAAATGGATGGATTTGGAGAATATCCTCCTGAGCGAGGTATCACAAACCCAGAAAAATAAACAAGGGATGTGTTTACTCATTAATGGACTTTAAACAAAAAGCTAAGAATGCCCAATCTGCAATCCACAACCACTGAACAGTTTGGGATCTGAAATTTTTTGGATTGGCACCCTGGAGCCCAATTCCTTTAGAGGAATACCTGACCTAATCTTGATGTTGGGATGATGAAAGCGGATTTGCCTAAAGTGGATGCTGAACTAAGTCATGCTGGGATCTTGGGACCTCCTGCCCTTGCTAGGGAGGAGAGAGAGTATGGGGAAAAGAGAGAGAGACTGAGAGGGACAGGATGGGGAAGGGAGTTTGAATAAGGGGATACATGGATAAAAATGAGACTTTATATGTAATAATTTTTTTCTCCTTCAGCTTATATACTACAGAAAAATCTCTCAAGCAGTGTAAAAATTATATTGTGGTTTTATTCTATTTTTAGTAAATAATTGACCACAAAGCATATAAGTAAAAAAATGTTTCCCATATCTCTCATATGATTAAACATTTTACATATTAGCCGTGAAATCAAATTATTTTCAAGAACCAACATAAATTAAAGTCCAAACAACTTATTATAGATTAACAGAGTATAAGCAATCAAGATATTTTTCTCAACAAGTTCTTATATTGGCAGGTTGCTTTTGGTGTTACAAAGAAAGGACTAGTCATTTATTATTATCATTTATCTGAAAAATGTAATTTTATAAGATTTTTAAAAATTACAAATCTAAACTTTCATTGATGAAAACCAATCAATAATTCTATTTTAATTCTTAGTGTGAATGACTGCTCAACAACAGATTTTTATATCCGAAAACTGGGGGCAGAAATGAGTTAAGGAACTAATCACAACGAATCCAAGCAAGAAGGGTATATCATCCGCCAATAGCCAGGCTGCCATTGTTTCTGTCCCTTGCCCTCACTGCGTTTCCTTTTCAACTATTAAAATTGTCTCTTTCTAAACTTTAAAGTGTTCCCCAAGATTTTCTACATCAAAACCAATAACAAAAACATTGTAACCTAACCTTACTAACAATTCTACATGTCTAAATTTTTTTCTAAGAGTGGTGATTGAATGATTAATCTGCTCCAGGAACAATGCTTGGAAAAATGTCAGTCACCATTATTCTAAGTACCAGTAACATAGCCTTGAGAGATTTCCCACAGCCCATAGACTATGAGGGATGTGGTGATCACTATGGCAGCATTCAAAGCTATGCTTAATAATAGCATGAGGTCCTCAGCATACATAGTCATCAGGGATTTGTCTTTCCAAGGCTCACTCACTCTGATGTGGCTTTGTCAACTCCCCATTCATGTTCCATGAGTTCCAGTGCTGGCTTTTAATACCCTCACATGGCCACTGGCAGCATATGTATATTTAAATTAAAACAAATTCAATCTTTTATATTGAACCATACCTTGAAGCTTTTATTATAATGTATTTACTAGCAATCATTCCTCTGCCATAGAATAATCTATATGATTAAATTATAGATTATATTTCCTTTTTATTATCTGAGAGTCAACTGCTCAGGGAAAGGCTGGGTATGTAATTTATCAGTAATTATATAAAAATAGTTGGCTGCTCTTCACAATTTAAATGCCACAAGCACATAAATCAGAAATACCAGTACAATGTAGGAATTCAAATAAAATCAAAGTAACCAAGTTTTGTTTGTATATTCAATGCAGTTTGCTGCCTCAGTATATTCCCAATGACCAAGACACTGAATAAATCTAGCTGCTCACTGACAGATGAAATAAAGGAACACACTCACACATTAGAATATTATTAATTCCTAAGAATGGATATAATTTTGTTATCTGTATGAACATGTGTGGAATTGGAAGATAGCTTTATTGTAATCTAAGTCAGACAAAGAAATACAACTCCTGTGTCTACTTACCTTGTAGAAGCTAAAATTCAGAACTTAGAAGCCAAGGGGACAGCAGAGGTTAATGGGCTAGGAAAGGTTTGAAAGCAGGACAGAGAAAAACCTTAGGAGTAGAGGTGTGAATAGGAAGAATAACTTCTCATGTTCAAGTCACAGCTAGAAGACAGTTTAGTGTGTTTCCAAACAGTGATTAGAAGGGGTTTTGAATATCTCCAACACATCAAGTAGTACATATTAAGGATTATGAAAATGCCAACTACATCGCTCTAATAATTTGGTAGCCCTTGTGCATGTGTAGAAATAACACACTTTAACATACATGCTGAGCTTACAAGAAATCTTCTTTGTCCAGTGTGCATTACAGTTCACACATATGAAACTGATAGACAATAAAAGCAGGAGGTAATAACAAGTCCATCGAAAGTTCTGCAGGTTCCCAGGGTTCAAACACAAGTATGTTGCTCCATAGGTTTCTTGACAGCTAAAAGCCAAATCTTTTTTTTTTTTTTTTTTAAAGATTTATTTATTTATTATGCATACAGTTTTACAGAAGAGGGCACCAGACCTCATCATAGATGGTTGTGAGCCACCATGTGGTTTTGCTGGGAATTGAACTCAGGTCCTCTGGAAGAACAGTCAGTGCTCTTAACCTCTGAGCCATCTCTCCAGCCCCTAAAAGCCAAATCTTTGACACAAGAAGTAGCTGGGAACGTAAATTGATCAGGAAAAATGGAATCATTTGGAACGTGATTGAAAGTAATTGGTAATTACTGAAGAGAGTCATTTAATAATAAGACTATCAGAGAAGGTGAAGTGTGTTGTAGAAGGTATTACCGACGCCTGTTTGGGGTCCGGAGGTTTGTGCCTGGCATGTGGTAGCGGTTTGTGACCTGGCGTGTGCAGCAGTTTGGAAACTGGTCTGCGGGCTGCGGCTTTTGTCCCCCAAAGAAATGAATCTCATGCTTATATCCTTTAAACTGTTTGGCCCATGTCTCAAGCACATTACTGGCTAGCTCTTTCATCTTAATTCAAACCATTTCCATTTATCTTCCCACCACATGGCTCAGCCCGTGGCTGAGCCAGTACCTCTACATGTCTGTCTTCTTCTGGGGTCAGATGGAGACTGGCTAACTTCACCCTTCTTCCTATCTGCTTGTGCTCTGATTCTCCACCCACTTCTGTGGTGCTCTACATCGGTCAAAACAGTCCTTTATTTACAGCATACAGAACATTCAATCACAGAAGTGTGTTTAAAATCATGATTGCCACTGTTTGTTATTAACCGTTAAAAAAGCTTCACTTACTTTAGCTTATAGTGGTCTATTGTCCTTCCCATCTGTAACATGTATATGACACTAATTCTGACATAATGGAGCATGTTCATAGTCCAACTGGAAATGGATGGCCTCTTTTGTAGTTTCATAAAGACATTAATCAATGACCACAGAAAATGAGCTGTACTTGAAGGATGCAAAGTTTGTAAAGAAGCATGATTTCTTTTTTACTTTCCAAGTAGTCATTGTTCCTCTGAGTGGGCTCTTGTCTTGAATATGCTGATCATTGAGAAGTGGTTGATGCTAAGATAAGAGTAAAGTTTCACATACATTTTAAGGTATAAATTTCTCAAAACATAAATACCTATACACACAGAAGTGCAATTTAAAAAAATAGAAAATTCAGTGTACAGAACTGATAGCTACAATGTCAGGGAAGCTTCATTCACAATACCCCAACATTAAGACTCCCTAAGCAAGGCATGAACAAAGATGGCACCAGAGATATTCTAACGTGGAAGCAGGAAATAATATGAGTCCCAAGCCCTAGACAAGAAATTATAGGGAACTAAAAATTGATGAGAAAGGACAAATTAGACTTCCCCAGAGATTAACCCCTTAACTGGTTATCTGATGGTAAGTACTCAGCCTTGAAATGATACACATACAAGCAATATTGAATTGTCACAGCAGGGTCTATGTGTACATAAGGTTGAGTCTAAATATAAATATAATGCATACATGTAATCAAAGAAAAGAGGGCATGAATTTGAGAAGGAGTAAACAGGGACATGGGAGAGTCTGAAGGGAAAAAAGGAAGGGTGGGTATGATGTAATTATACTTTAATTAAAATTAAATGTAAGGAAAAAACTTTTTTTCCCTTGAAAATCAAAATTGGAAAGATATTTCTTGTAAATTCAAAAGTTTGCTCCTCAGAAGTAATAAACAGGAAAGAATGACTGCATACAAACACACACACACACGCACACACACACAAATACAAATGTTCAGGACAGGATGCAGGATGTATGTGCAGAATGTTAAATCATTTAGTAGATTTAGTTGACAAGTGTATTTATGTGAAGCGAATATGTTATTAGGCTTGCAGTTATTAAACTGAAAATGCTATGAAAGGTTACTCCAATTAAAACTCTTCTAGAGGTGAAAGAGAGGTCATTGATGAGGCACTTGCTCTAATCAGCACTTTAATTTAGATTAATGATCTATAAATTAGCATCAGATAATAGAGAAAAGAAAGCATTAGAAGCTGTCATCCTCCTGTTTATGCAGTAACAAATAAAGCAACTTAAGATTTAAAATCTCCATAAATCTATTTTTTAAAAAAACATATTTATTTTTATTTTATGTGTATGAATGTTATGCTTGCATGTATGTATTTGAACTGCATATGTGCAGTGCCTATGGGTCCAGAAGAGGGGGTGAAATCTCATGAATGGGGGTTACCAAGGGCTTCAAACCATTATGTGAGTAATGGGAACCAAACCTGGGTCCTCTAAAAAACAATCAGTGCTATTACCCACTGAGGGAAGCAGCCTTCCAGTTCCCACACATTTAATTTCTAAAAAAAAAGAGACAAAATTGACAGACTATAAATATTTTAGACTGCAGATACTAAATATTTGAATTCAATACAATATATAAAGAGCTTAGATGAAGATATATAAAATCCTCAGGCAGGTGAGGCTGCCTGGTGGGGGAGATATTTTTATCTCTTGTCTCAAAATAGATAAACAAAACTACCTAAAATGGCAAATATTAAAGACAAATATTTGTATTAAGTATTAACCTCTGAGGAAAAAGAAAATAAAAGAGAATCATTTTTAGATAGCAAACATTGTATTAACTACTGTTCCATAATTAAATTTATGTAGGGAAATAGAAATAAATACCAAATAGAAATAAAGGCAAATATGATTTACATACATATTAATTGATTTATTAGTTGTTACAGGCATTATTAACACACAATTAAATAAGGAAACAAATTGTTAAAGTTTTGTATGGTTCTATCAAAACATCAATGATTAAAAAATTTTAATGAAACACTTTTGATCAATAAACAAAATTATTTTGATATTCTATAAACTGTATCTTTTAAAGATAAAAGTAAAGCATCTATTCCTCTTTTATTATGAATAAAGTCATCTTTTTTTTTTCATGTTTCACCTCCTGCCCCTTTCAGTCACTCACTCTTCTCTCCATCACTTTATCTCCTCCTCAGCAAGGGCAGGTCACAAGATCCCAAGGTAGCTTAGTTCAGCATCCACCCCAGGCAGATCCGCTTTCCTCACCACCACATCAAGACTAGGTCAAGTGTTCCTCTGAAGGGAATGAACTCTAGGGTGCAATCCAGGGTGTTTTAGATTCCAAGCTGTTCAGTGGTTGTGCCTTGCAGTTTGGACATGCTAACCATTTAGTTTAAAGTCCATTAGTGAGTGAGTACATCCCCTGTTTATCTTTCTGGGTTTGTGATACCTTGCTGAGGAGACTGTTTTCCAAATCCATCCATTTGTCTATAAATTTTAGGATATCAATTTTTCCTAATGCTGAGTAGTTGTCCATTGTGTAGATGTACCTCGGTTGGTTCATTCATTCTTCAATTGAGGGGCATTGAGGTTCTTGCTATTACTAATAATGCTGCAATGGACATAGTTGAGCTAATCCCTTTGGAGTGGGAAGGTGCATATTTAAGGTATATGTCCAATACTGTTATTGCAGGATCCTTGGGGAGACTGATACCTAGTTTTCTGAGAACTGCTATGCTGCATTCCAGAGTGGCCGAACAAGCTTACACTCCCACTGACAATGAAGTAGTGTTCCCCTTGCTCTGCACCCTCTCCAGCATAGACTGCCATCTGTGTCTTTAATCTTAGCCATTCTGACAGGTGTAAGGTGGTATCTCAAAGTGTTTTTGATTTGCATTTCTCTGATGGCTAAAGATGTTGAGCACTTTTAGCCATTTGTAATTCTTCTGTTGAGAATTCCCTTTTTTAGTTATAAGCCCCATTTTTTGATTGTGTTATTCAAGGTTTTGGGTTCTAGATTCTTGAGTTCTCTATATATTTTAGAGATCAGTCTTCTGTCACTTGTAGGGTTGGTGAAAATTTTTTCCCATTCTGTAAGCTGTCAATTTGTCTTAGTGACTATATCCTTGCCTTTACAGAAGCTTCTAAGTTTCAGGAGGTCCAACTTATTGATTATAGTTCTTAGTGTCTTTGCTACTGGTGTTATATTTAGGAAGTGGTCACCTGTGCCAATGAGTTAGAGAGTATTTCCCACTTTATTCTCTATCAAGTTCAGTGTGGCTGGGTTTATGTTGAGGTCTTTGATACACTTGGATTTGAGTTTTGTACAGGGTGATAGGCTTGGATCTATTTGCAGTTTTCTACACACTACCATTCAGATATGCCAACACCATTTGTTAAAGATACTATCTTTTTTTTCCATTGAATATTTTGGGCCTCTTTGTAAAAGATCAGTTGTTCATAGGTTCTCTAGGACTTTTATCATAAAGGAGTGTTGGATTTTGTCAAAGGCCTTTTCGGCATCTAAGGATAGGATCATGAGTTTTTTTTTTTTTTTTCTTCAGTTTGTTTATATGATGGATGACATTTACAGTTTTTCATATGCTGAACCATCCCTGCATTTCTGTGATGAAGCCTACTTTATTATGGTGGATGATATTTTTATATGTTGTTGTATATGGTTTGCCAGAATTTTGTTGAGAATTTTAGCATCAATATTCATGAGGGAAATTGTTCTATAATTTTCCTTCTTTGTTGTGTCTTTGGGTGGCTTGGGTATTAGTGTAATTGTGGCTTCATAAAAAGAGTTTGTCAATATTCCTCCATTTTCTACTGTGTGAAACATATTGAGGAGTATTGTTAATTTTTTTTAATGTCTGGTAGATCTGCACTGAAACCATCTGGACCTGGGATTTTTTGTACTTGGTAGACTATTAATGACAGTTTCAATTTCCTTTAGAATTATAGAATTGTTTACGTATTTAATCTGATCTTGATTTAATTTTGGTAAATGGTACCTGTCCTAAAAGCTATCCATTTCTTCTAGGTTTTCCATTTTTGTGGAGTATAGATTTTTAAAGTATGACCTGAAAATTCTCTGGATTTCATGGGGTTCTGTTGTTATGTCCCTCTTATCATTTCTGATTTTGATTTAGATAAGTTCTCTCTGCTTTTTGGTTAGTTTGGATAAGGGTTCATCTATCTTGTTGACTTTCTCAAAGAACCAACTCTTTGATTCCTTGATTCTTTGTGTTATTCTTTTTGTTTCAATTGTATTGGTTTCAGCTCTATGCTTGATTATTTCCTGCTGTCTACTTCTTCTAGGTGAGTTTGCTTCTCATTGTTCTAAGGTTTTCAGCTGTGCTATTAGTGCTGTAGTGTGTGATTTCTGTAGGTTTTTCATATAGGCATCTAGTGCTGTGAATTTTCCTCTTAAAAGTGCTTTCATTGTGTCCCACCAGTTTGGGTATGTTGGGTATTTTCATTAAATTCTAGGAAGTTTTTTATTTCATTCTTAATTTTGTCCTTGACCCAGAGATGATTCAGTTGAGTGATGTTTAGTATTCATGTGTTGGTAGGGTTTCTGTGATTTTTGATATTATTGAGCCCTAATAACAGTTAGGCCTGGTGGTCTGATATGATACAAGGAAATATTTCCATTTTTTTTAATCTATTGATATTTGCTTTATGACCAATTATGTGGTCAATTTTAAGGAAAGTTTCATGTGGTGCTGAAAAATATGTATAGTCCTTTGAGTTTGGGTGGAAGCTTCTTTAAATATCTATTTAACATAACCACTGTTAGACTCCTTATTTCTCTGTTGAGTCTGTGTCTGGTTGACTTATCCAAGGGTGAAAGTGGGTTATTGAAGTCTCCCACTATTAGGTGTGAGAGTTGATGTGGAATTTGAGCTTTAAGAGTGTTATGTATATATATATATATATATATATATATATATATATATATATATATACATTAAATGGTGAGTGGACTTTTTTGGTGTCATATTTATTTGGTTTTCTGTAAGTCTTTTGTATCTTTATAGTCATTTTCTTTTTTAGGTTGGGAAGATTTTCTTCTATTATTTTATTGAATACATTATCTGTGCCTTGGAGCTGGTAATCTTCTCTTTCTATTCCTATTATTCTTAGGTTAATTCTTTTCATGGTGCCTGAAATTTCCTGGACGTTTTGTGTTATGGGTTTTTTGGTTTTCATGTTTTCTTTGACTGATGTATCTATTTCTGCTATTGAATCTTCCACTCCAGAGATTCTCTGCATTCCCCTGGCTTTTATAATCTTTCCATCCATCTTACCATTATATTTCTTGGGCCATCATTGCAGGAGTTGTGATGAAGACCTATCCATTGTGACTAGGATTAGGTCTCTTTTTTTCCCCAACTCTTCCTGTATTTGTAAAACCTATCATATTATATGTTTAAATTGTAATTACTGGTGATTTGTATATCACCAATTATGAGGATTTAGATGGTTACTTTGCTAACTTTCTTGGTGTTTTTACTTGACCTTAGCTATCCAGGCAATATATGAGAGATTTCATTTGATAGCATAAGTATGAACTTCCCACACATGGATAGTTAATTCTTATTTTTATGTATATAGCACATTTTGATTATCTGTTGACTGATACTAGAGTAATTTATAAAAAATTATTTGAGGAAATTGCCTCTACCTTCTGTAACATTTGCCTTAGTTAAATAAAAATTATTTTATATTTTAATTACATTTACATATTGTGAATCTGCATATTTTATGTGCATTCAGGTTCCCACAGAGGCCAAAAGAGAGTCTAGGAGCATCAGAAACCAGAGTTACAGGTGGTTGTGAGTTGTCCTATGTGGGTGGTGGGAACTGAATTAGTAGTCAAAAACAGTACGTACTCTTAACTGCAGTGTATACTACCAAGTCCTACTTAAAACAAATTTGTGTGGTAGTATGGTCATTTGTGTGTGTGTGAAATATATATATATATATATATATATATATGAGTGTGTATATATATATAATTATATGTCTATACCTGCCATTTTATCCATTTTAAAAACACACACTTCAATGGTTTTTTTATGCAAATAATACATGGCTGTCACCTCTATATATTAGCAAAATGTTTTCTTTACCTCAAATACAAATTTTGTCCATCAAGTAATAACTCCTGACTGTACTCTCAGGATTGCTACTGCTTGTGTTTCAATTAATTTTCTTATTCTAAGTTTTTCAATTCAATGGTTAATTTAATGCATATAATATGTAGCATATATGCTAATATATGTATATATAATACATACATATAGATATATATGTATATATGATTTTTGAGACAGGGTTTAACTGTGTAATGACCCTAGCTGTCCTGGAATTTACTTTGTAGACCAGGTTGGCCAGGAACTCAACAGAGATCCACCTAATTCTGCCTCTTGAGTGCTGGAATTAAAGATATACACCATAATTGCAGGGCTTACAATATTTCTTCTTGGGTAGAATGTGCTTTTTGAATATTTCATGATACATTTTGAACATTAATTTGGTAGCCCAAATGTGAACTTCCTTTTCATGGATTGATAAGATACACTTTTATGTACATAACATGTTTTGAAACATGTTTTGATTTCTTCTGATGGATACTAGGGTGACTTTCAGCTGCCTATACTTTCATTAAAAAAATGTTCCTAACTTCTCCATTTATGTGGCCATTTCCACTTACCACAAGGAAATTCAAGTATTAGTAAAGTCCCATATAATATCTGTATACTTAAAGTGATTGAATTATCCCTCTACATTTATGGAATTCATTGGTGACATTTCATACATTGTCACTAAATTAATAGTCATGTTGGATGGGGTAATGTGGTCGGGGAAACTGGAGGAGAACTGGGAAGAAGGAAGGGAGGGGGAACTGTGGTGAGTATGTTTAAAAAATTATTTAAAAATGAGGAAAAAAAATCACTGAACAAATTGGAGAAATGAAGATGGTCCTGTGTCAGTTTCCATAGATGAATATAAACTTGTGCTGTCCCACCCATGGGAGTACGTAAGATATTCACAGAATCCCCAATGCAGTATTTATCTAGTCTCTTTGTTGTGAATTGAAACATATGTTCATTATTGATTAATTATACAATAAACACACAGTTAATTAGCTTTGTTTTCTGAACTATTCTATGGATTTTTGAATAAGAAGCAATTACTTGAATTGTAAAGGCACAAAGCCCTTTGAGAGTCTATGTGAATGCTAGGTAAGATTGACAATTAACAGAAATGAACATGGTCTAATATACACCATCTAGTGCATGTACTTGAAAATTTGTTAAAGGAATGTTTTAAATACCATTTCTATTGAAACATAGGTAGCAACAAATAAGAAATAAATGTACTAATCTAAACACTAAGCCAATTTAAAAAGTAGAACATTTTCCAAATTTTCTCCTGTAGCATCAAAATAAATATTTAAACATGTTCTTTCTTTTTCTATTACAAAACATAATCTTTTTTCAGCGTTTGAATTTATGCCCTGCAATATACTTCCAAACAGAAGTGATAGGCATTTGGCTTTGTAACAGGTACAGATAAGATTTAATGACTAATCACACAAATAAATCCTGCAGGTGGTAAGCAATGGTCCGTGCACAGAACAAGCATCCCAATTTTCAAAAGACTATCAATTAAATGAGAATGACTGTTGAACTGATCTGTTGCTCCCCAAATGTTAATTAAAATTGCAATCTTGCTGTGGGGCAGCCAAACATTTTGCAGTTCATGGACAGCTGCATTACAGCCTCACAGAAAACTGTAGCACAGTGATGTATTCCTGGGCTATTGCCGCAAGAACCATTGAACTATTCTGGTATGTTTCAAGTTACACACAAAAAAAAAAACAGGGCATGTGCTTATTTTTCAATAAATTTTATAATTTATTTACTATTGTTTGTGTGTGAGAGGGGGAAAGAGAGAGGTGTGGAGGCAAATACACCATGACACATGTATTAACAACAACTTTGTATAGTACGTTCTCTTCTTTCACCTTTTATGGATATTGGATGTCAAAGTAGGGTTGTCAAAGATGATGCAATTGCATCTTCACATACTGAGCTACCTTGCTGACCATAGAAACATTTTCTTCTTTATATATATATTTGTATGGGTTCTGCCCAGTTTAGATTTTTGTTGTTACACTAAAGATTATGACCAAAAGTTACTTGGGTGGAGAGGGTTTATTTCAGCCTCTGTCACTGATGGATGTCAGTACAAGAACTCAGGTCAGGAACCTGAGGCAGGAGTGCAGCATGAAGGTGGAACAACACTATTTACTGTCTTGTACCTTTTGTCTTGCTTAGTAAACTATCTTTTGCCACCCAGAACCACCAATGGCTGTTCCCTATCACATCAATCATTAATTGAAAGATATCTTCTACTGCTTTGTCTATAGGCAATTCTGAAAGAGGCAATTTTTATTTTCATTTGGGATTTCTCTTTCCAGTAACACTAGCCCTTGTCTAAAACAAAACAATCAAAAGAGGACATGTTCTCTCTATTTTTTAATCCATCTATATTGTATCTGGAACTTGAATTGTCTCACATGTTACCCTTCTAGTGTTTACTTTATGAAGATACTATGATAGGTGCTGTTACTGCTTATCATACTCATGCATATACGTCATTCTTCTCTCCTTGCAGAGACATTAGACACTGCTTGAGTTTAGTGCTATTACTCCTCTTTGAACTTTAATTTTTAATTATTTCACTTATTATTCTCAATGAAATTATTATTTTAATACTTAGTAGGTTTCTGTGTATATCATGAAAATTAACACATGTAAACTAATTGGTGTGAATTTGATTGAACAACAACACAGAGAATTATTTTGTAACATGTGCAGTTATCACAATGGTCAAATTTTATAAAGTAGTGCTATAAGTCCTAAATAGTGGATGGATGTCAGTAAAATGTATCAATATAATTTAGGTTCTTCAGTTTATGTGTATACCTGTATGTGCATACAGAACTCTGTGCTTTGTGTAGTGCAGGGATATGTGTCCACTATAACATCAAAACCACCAAGTCGCAACACTTCCATATTTCTTCTTGTTCATTGATGCACACGATGACCTGTTACCTATCCTAGACCACTGCCTGTATATCATACTGTATTTAAATCCCTGGAGAAATGTAACAATTAGCTGTGATATTTTGAAATACTTGTTTGGAGATGAATCAGAGTTGCTGCCTATTCTATTTGTCCTGAGTTCCATGACATGTACTTACTCTGTTTGCCTAGCAGAGTCTCTTATCTATTAAGTCATCTGGGATAGTTCTGTGTTTTGACAATTATGAAAGAATATTCTATGAATATTTGCTTTATAATCAATGTGTTTCCCCCTTTGGGAAAAATTCACAAGCATAAAGTTGCCAGGAAGACTCATTTTATCACAAAGATTCAAAGCCTTCTTTAGTTGTTGGACCCTTTTCTATTCCTTCAAAGATGTTGCATTTAAGACTGAAATTTGATTTTGTAGAGGATATGATGTTTAAGGCAAATATTTGTGAGTTTTTCTTTTGACTTATCACTATCCATCTACGTCAAGAATATTTCTTTAAAAGGTTAATATTCCTTAAGCTTTGCATGTCAAAGTTACATTGTAGATGTGAACTGGGTCTGGGAGTCATTGTTATTTATCCTTTCTATTTTGAACAGCTGTGGATCACTGTAGTCACCTCTATCTGAAATACTAATGTACAGGGCATATTGCAGAAGATGTGGTGGGAAGATTTGTAAGTTCAAGAACAGATCACCCACTGCTAGTTAGCATCATTCATGATCAATGCGATTGCCTGAATAGGAGTGATATAGTAACAGCAGCAGGTAACATGTAGCTGGAGGAAATTTCACAAGGTTGTACCACCAGATGAAGAGCACAGCAATCAGCAGATGCTAGGACAGGGAGGCACACTTTACCCGGGGGTCAATTTATAGAAGGTGAACTTATGAATTTGCCAAAAAGTGAGGGAAGATATAGCAGAAGTTGGAGATGGAGTGTAGGAAAGATGAGAAATTATTTAAATAGGGTATAAAGTTCTCAGAAAAATAAAACATTAAATGAAAGATCGAATTCATCACTTTAGTTATTTTGCTTTTTAAATAGAAAACCTGATTAGCATGTACCTCCAGGTCTGAGACTAAATCCTTGTATTTGGGACTCTTTCATATCCTATTTCTGAAATTATAGCATCATGATTAGGTAATCATAGATATTAAATCTTGAGTTCAAATGGAGCATTCACTCACACTTGACTTTCTCTTTCAATACAATATATGCTTATTTCTGTAGTATATCCTCATAAGTTTCAGAATAATATTATCTACCTCTTCTTGAATTATTTTTATCTTGATACAAATTATACTAAACCTTTACATGATTTGTGAATATACATATAACAAATTAACAAATTGCACCATCCAACTTACGAGCATGGTATATATCTACTGATTTAGGTGTCTTTATGTGGTTCACTATGAAGCCCTATATAATTCAGCTAAGTTTATATCAAATGTCATTTTGTATATTATAAGTGCCATTTTGTTTTCACACTTAGAGTGCTAATTTGTGGTTTTCTGGTTTTGCCTTTGGTTTTGGTGGTGTGGGGATACACTGTACTGGTGCTGAGACATGTTTAGTCCTTTCAACACTTAAGTTCCTGCAAATTTGGTGTTAATTCCTTCATAAGCATTTGACAGTATTCTCTAGTGACATCTGATTGGCCTGAAAATGTATTTTTTGGTATTTAATTAAGGATCAATTTTCTTGATTTAAGCAGGGTTGTTAAGATTTTGTTTTATCTTAGGAGGTTTTGGCAGTTTGGAGTTTTTAAAGATCATTTAAATTGTTTCTTTCAAGTTAAGGAATTTATGAGCATAAATTTACTTGTGTTTCTAATGAGTGAGACCTTGGATGATTTTTTTCCCTCTAAGTCTGAGTGATGTAAGTTTTTTGTCTTGTTAATTTTTAGTTTGTCATAAGTTTATAAAATATGCTGACTTTTTTTTTTAAAGAAATAGATTATCAGAGTTGGAGAAATGAGCCCGTGTTTTCTAGTGCCTGCCCCTCAGTCTGGAGGAGGAGATCTCTGACACTAGCACCCATATCAGGAAGCTCACTCCCAGCTGCCTGTTACTCTAGCTTCAAAGGAGTCAATGTCCTTTTCTGACCTTCTTGAAAACTTGCACTCATATCTGCACATGTGCACACAACACAGACACACACCTGAAGGGGGAGAGAAGACAAGAAGAGAGAAGGGAAGAGGGAGAAGAGGAGATAAAATACAATAAGTAAAAATGTACAGAGAAGTAGATTTCACATCCATGAATTTTCTGGTGTTTTCTTGCTATCCATTTTACTAACTTTATTTTCATCTCATTTGTAAATTCATTTTACTTTTTAAGTATGTATTTCTGCTTCATTCTGGCTTCTGTTTCTTTTCCACTTATAGCTCTTTAGGTGAAGCTTAGGGAATTGATGTGAAACCTTCTATTATTTCCTGTGAGAGACAGTGCACTGCCAGCTTGTCTCCTAGTAGAGCCCTGCCTCTTAGCTGAGTCACAGTGAGCTCTGTTTATCCACTGTATTCATATATATATATGATGCATTCAATTTTTGACTTTGTATGGGTCAGAGGTCTGACTTGTCTGTGGTAGCTTTTAGCTCCCAAAGGATGACTTTGACATTTATATTAATTTTATATTGTTTGGCTTGTGTCTTAGGCATATTGCTAGCTAGTTTTTTTTAAATTTTAATTTAACCCATTTCTATGAATCTACCTGCCACATGTCCCAATGGCCCCTACTTTGTATATTAATACAAATGGGAAATTATTATATATGTTTGATTGACATAATCTGTATATTGATACAAATAAAAAAATATTCTATGTGTTTGATTGAGATAATCTGCATATTGATACAAAATTAAATATATAATTTCCCTATTTTGCACATGTTTCTACCTCTGTTTAAAATATTTTACACATTAATGCATATTAATCATATTATTGTCATTTCCATAATACAATTTCTACCTCTATTTATGCTAGTCATAACATTTGTTATAATATATACACAAGTTATTTTATATAACTCTGTTTAAATATTTTATATAATGATATATAGTTAAGA
This sequence comes from Sigmodon hispidus, assembly GCA_004025045.1. Lineage (NCBI taxonomy): Eukaryota > Metazoa > Chordata > Mammalia > Rodentia > Cricetidae > Sigmodon > Sigmodon hispidus. The sequence continues at coordinate 72,726 of PVIH01003862.1, forward strand.
TAGTGTTGTTACTTTATATGATATGTGTATCCTAGTTAATAAGATCATCATATTTAAAGTCTTTATACAAAAACTGTCCACTCATTTATAGATTGCCTATTCTTACAATATAAGCTTCACTCTTTCAGTTGATTAAAATTACAGATTACCACTATTCAAATTTGTCACATTACAGTCAAAATACTAAGGCTTCCCAAAAACATGCTAAAATATATCAAATAGACAAACGTCTTCAACCACTTCATAGACGCAGAAAATATGACATTTGTGATTTTATTACCTAAAATTTGGCCATAAAAGACATGACAACTCCTGATATCACTGTTCCTTTCCTGAGGTGGTGTCAAACATCATAGACATCTCACAAAAAAAATTGTCTTCTTTGGCAGATAATGGTCTAATAGACAAAAGACTATGCCGACTGCTGTTAACATGTACTCTGTCTGATCTAGATGAGCAAGATGAAAAATAAAGACTGCCAAAGCCTGCCTAGACAAAATAAGAAAGTCTCCCAAAAATACCCTACTTCCAAAATGACTTGTCAAACATCCTATTTAAATAGCCAAAAAAAATATAGATGTGCCCACTATAGAAAAAAGCCATAAGTAACTGTCCGAATAGCTTACTGTTGTTGTCTTCTCCTAAATCTTAAAAGTTACTCTCTCATGCTTCCAAACTTCAAATATTGTATTTTACCTCTCAAGTGTTAAAGACTAAATAGTTGAAGTTACTATCACTTCATATTTCAAAAACATTCAAATATTAGATTCTTATTATCCAAGATAAACAGTCTTACTGTAATCCCTATACATTGCCTCATACCAATATTCTAGACATTAAGATATAAATTATATTTGTTGTTTGTTAAAATGAGACCTTGCTTATGTTAGTGTCTTTCCCTCCACCAGACACAACCTTATAATGATCTCTATAATATATTATTTTTAACTTAGTTTAAAGCTTCCTCAATTAAAAAAAAAAAGAGAGATGTAGTAGAGACTCAAAGTTTACCCCCCAAAATGCTTGTAACATCAAAAAGCCAAACCCCAATGGGGCATGGCTAAAACTGTTCAAGACCCAAGACCCAGACTGGCTCACTCTTTTGGTTCCAGTGTGCTCCAAGAAAAAACAGTCTGTCTCCGCACAGTGTCCTGTTTTCTCCTAAAATCACTCTTTATATCTATAAGTTTCTCTCCCCCTAATAAATACTAACTCATTGTATAATAAACCAAATATAATTAATTTAACAATATATAGATTGATGGATGTATGAATAGATAGATATATGTGCATTTTATTTACTTTTTGAAACACTTCGTACAGCAGGTGGATTGTTAATAGTGGCACTATCATCTGAGAACAGTAAAGTAGTTGCTTAACAAAGTTCACTCCTGTCATATTACCTAACATTGTGGTAAACATCTACAATGTTTACAAATGCTATGTCCTTTGATACTCTTGCACATGGATTTTGTTACAGATTGTGACTGATCTTAATTAGAAACAACCGGAAGTATCAGAATGACAACAGATAGTGAAATGGCTTAACAGATAAAGGAGTCAGATGCCTATTCTTGTAAATGGAGTTACACCCTGGAACCAACATGATAGGAGGAGAGGGTCAGCTCTCCCAAGTGGTCATTTGAATTAGTGTGTACACACACACACACACACACACACACACACACACACACACACCAAAGTGTAATAAAATAATAAAAGAAATGAGATAACTTAGTCATAAAATAAAATAATAATAAAAATGTAAGGAAGTTAAAGTCATAGAAGTAAGTAATACAGCCAGTATAAAAAGCTAAAAAATATATTATTCTCATATTATTACATTAAAAATAATACTTACAGAGATATTATCAAGACAAGTGGTTGCCATGAATTCCAGGTGGATGTAGGAAGGATTAATAAAACGCAAGAGAGTTTGAGGCTGTGAAAAATTAAATGTGATAATTAGCAGAGGACACAAGATCTGCACATTTTCTTTCACCCATAGAACTTTAAATACAGGTGAATATTAATGTATGCAAATGTAAAAGAAAATTTATTCCTGAGGGAGGGAACTAGCACAAACTAATGCTGAGAAGGATAATGACTCTGCGTTGTAATAAGAATGGAAGGAGGAAAGAAGAACTGAGGAGACACAGGACCAGGTGATGGCTCTAACCTGTGAAATGTCTGAATGATAAAAGGCCAGAAAACATAGTCATGAATAGAGCACTTTAATTTTTAAAATAATTTCCCAAAGAGATACTGATTAATATTCCTAGACATATGTGCTGAATTCAACAGTTTATTCTCTAGAGGGCAGGTGGAGGGAGCCATGATTTAACAATGGAGGACCTAAGTCAAAACTTGGAAGTGCTAAAGGGAAACACTGGATTGATTGGAGCATCCTTAGAGTACAAGCTCACATTGGCTTGTATAGATAAAGATGAATCCATGAAGGACAGTTAAACTTGTGTGTGTTCTTAGTTGCTACATACACATGATATGATGAACATTACCCTAGTTTGTATTTCTGTTGCTGGGATAAACTCCATGACCAAGAGCAACCTGGCCAGGTTACAGTGCTTAGACAGTACTCCATTCCTGAGGGAAGTCATAGCAGGGTTATGGAGGCAGTAACTGAAGCAGAGGTGACAGAGAATTGCGCTCTACTGGCTCTTTTGCTATGGCTTGTTTATTGTACTTTTGTATACCAACAAGGACTACATGCTGAGCTGTGATTCTGTCTACAGTGAACTAGGCTCTTTCATATTAATCATTAATCAAGAAAATGCCCAAATGACTTGTCTATGGACAATCTAATAAAGACATTTGCTCAGCTGAGAACCTTCTTAGAGATTACACTATTCCAATGGTTCTCAGCTTTCTAAGACAGTTCATCATGTGATGACACTAATCCATAAGTGTTTTGTTGCTACATCATAATTGTAATTTTGCTACTGTTCCAAATTATAATGTAAATGTCTTTTTTTGATGGTCTTAGGTGACCCCTTGAAAAGATCATTTGACCTCTCTAAAGGAGTCACAACACATAGGTTGAGAATCAGTGTTCTAGTTGTTGTCAAGTAGTAAATAGTACAAATATGTGATGATAGGAAAAATAAGGGAAGAGAAATATTTATTGGGGTAAAACCATAAAAAATACAATTATATACTTGTCTGGGAAAATGTGTCATTATAGGTTTATCATTCATTAGCAGTTAATTTTAATCAACACAATTCATAAGTAATGTAGATTATGAAGAACCAGAAGATCATGTCAGACACTTAGTTTCCAATGAAGAATACATTCATCCATCTAAAAACATTCTAAAAAGAGTACATGAAAGTGTAGTAAATTAGTGACAATAATAATGTATAAGTTGATATATTCAAGGATAAAACTATTGCTTTTGTTTTTATTTGATGATTTAGATGCATTGACATCAGAATTGGGAATAGTTACTTGATTTTACATATATTTATTTCATTTTCTATCTCTGGAAAAATGTATAGGGTTATAATTACACATGTATCCTGATACGAAGGTGTGAAACTAGTATTTTACAAAATTGCTTATATCAAATTGATGTAAAATTTTAACAAGAAAAATTACATTGATATTTTATAAAACTTTTAGTGCACATCTTTATTATTATCAAATACAAAGTGAAATCTTTGTAGCTTTGTATGAGTCTGAAATATTTCTTCAATTATAATTTTAGTGAAACTAATTGTCTTACTATAACCCTATTGCATTTTAGAGTAAATGAGAGATGATTTTTTTTCTATTCCTTTTTTGTTACTAAAAAGTCTCAATAGAACATTGTACTCTCAAAGCTTCAAATAACTGGGCCTATGCCAAGGACTGCTGTAAAGTCAAGGATTGAAGAAGTACATGGCACACCTCTACATGGAGGTGACTCATTGTGGTTTAAGGTTGGCAGAACTATGCATACAAACTTTATGTACACTATAATAAGCACAGATAAAGGGTCAGGGTGGGGAGATATAGAGTACTGTTGAAATTCTGATTCTTATTAGGTAAGAATATTCTGTGCGTGTCCATGCACATAACTGAGTCTATAACATGATACTAAACATTTTGTTAATATGGACACTTGATAATAGGATTCAGACATAAAATAAAAATTCTTCAAAGTAATTGTATGTAAGGCATTAATGAGCAATAAATGATCAAAATTATAGTGGTTAAGAAAATTACATATTGGTAATAGGATGGTGGTTATTCTTAGAAATGATGAGCAGGGTTGCTAGTGGAATGAGTGATAGGCAAGACAAACACCTGTCCCTAGAAGAGAGTAGGAATCTGGCTTATGGTTGGTAATTGAACAAATGAGTATATACAAGTTTAATTTATTCTCCTAGTCCAGCTTCCATCTTCAAGTACATCTCAGAATTGATGTGTTCTTGTCAATTTCCCCAGCTGATTGATGTTAAACCCTGACCCAAAGAGTTTTGTTTTGATAACTAACACTTGTAACACACTTCAGTCCTCATTAATATTTTGTCATCTTGTTAACTAATCATCTTGCCATTCTGTTGCATCATAATTGTGTATGAATGAGTAGAATATCTATTCTTTTCTTCTTTGAAATTGCAAACAGAATAAATAATATTCTATATCAAGATTTTGAAAAGAACACAGCCATGTAGACTATTGGATTTCATGAGAATGGCTATGTCTATCAAGTCCTGCTTTAAATTACATGACTGAATGACTCCTTCAATCAAGATGAAAACATTTCAGTAAAACAATTTGTTATTAGGAAGAATTATCAAGAGTTTTCTGTTTGTTTTTAAACGATCAAACTGGCCAGTCTTAAGAACATACACAGAAATAACATTATAATGATTTAGTAAATTGTACTTATACATTTAGAAATATTCTAAATATACATATATGTGTAGGAATGTACATGTATGTAAATATATATATCAGCAATTAATATAAAGAGAAACTATGAAATTACAAGAGAGCAACTGGCATATGGAAGAGTTTAGATGGAAGAAAGAAGAATGATGCAGTTATGTTATATATCTATAAAGATAAAAGAAATATTAAAGTAAAACAATTAACCATGCAAAAATAGACACAGTAAGACAAAAACCCATCCTGTAAGCAGTGACATTAGCAGAAGAAAGTGAACCTTCTAAACAGAGACACATGATACTTGCAGTTTATTCATACTTGGGCTTTGCAGCAAGTACACTGGGGTTTCATTCAAAACAAAAGATGAACTATAGTTACTTGCTTACTGTTTTAATACTCATTCTAGGCATGATATCTTTTAGTATGAATAAAATAGATTTGCTCTCCTACAGGAGCACACAGTAAAACTGATATACGTTTTGTGTTGCTAAATGTTACTTCCCTGCATAGTTTGTCCAGTCCTCATTTGACAGCATCTACATCACACATTTTTGTATGGTGTTTTATATAGACAAAAGAAAAAAAAGCAACCATTGAATATTATTTATTACCTGAATCTACATTTTAAGTGCAATAATAAACATTGCTGAGGCCTTTCTAAATATTTTGTTTAATATTCAATGTTTTCATAGATAGCTTGAGGTGACCTACAATTGGATAATAGAAATATGCCTTTATTTCTATGCTTAGTGGAGTATTGCTTTACTCCCAGTGCTAGGCACTGAGAGAGGCAGAGAGAGAGGCAGTGAGGGGCAGAGAGAGAGGGGCAGAGAGGGCCAGAGAGACAGAGGCATATCTGAGACTTGAAGGGAACTGTGATCTGCTTAGAAGTTTCTAAGCCAAACAGGAATATACAGACCTATTTCTAGAAAAGGTCCTTTAAAGAAAAGATTTTTTAAGGATTTAGGAAACATATTCCTTTTCCTACTCTTGGTCCTCCTCCTAAACAGGTCCTGTTCAAACTTCTTCTTGGTCTTGGCTAGTGCATCCTGTATTGTTCACCATCATGGATAAAGTCCTGTGGAGATTATATGTTTAAATGAGCCAGAACATACCCAAGTCATCAAATATAATTTCAACAATAAACCTCAATGCTTTACATTTGAATACTTCCCCAAATGGTTACAATTTATTAGTGTCAGATTAAAGAACTCCATTCATTTTTCCAACTTAGTTAAAAGACAGTCAACAAATGGTGTCGCCTTGGCCAGACTTGTAATAAATATTTGGGGAGTGTAGAGACCCGAGTGGGAAGGACTCCACTAATGCCAGGTTATAATTGACATGCTTTTTCTCCATTAAGAATATGCCTTTTTATTCAGTCTTTTGGCTAATGAGGTAAGAATTATATCATCAAGACATTATATCAAGAGGGAAAAGGTGGCATCCTCGATAAGCACCATCACATCAGTTGATAGGCAGACACGTTTAGTTTCATCACATCTCTTTCTTGGCTGCTCTCAGCCACAAAGATTTCGACAATCTGTGAAGGAAATTGATGGTTGCAATGGTCAGTGATGATGGTGAAAATTGGCAGAATGAAGAATATCACAAACAAGTAAAAGCCATTTACAGTTTGCTTTGTTTCCACTAATTTTGATGGAAAAACTCAGTGTTCATTGTTATCTGGACAGAATCACCTGGACACTGACAAATATTTTATTTTCGGAAATTTATAAATTTATATTTGCTCTTACCAACAGTTCTTAAAAGGATAATAAATCAAGGTAGAAGTTTTAAAATATGAAAATAATATTGATTTTTTTAATACTTGCACAGGGTCTGAAAGCTTGCAAGGCAGGGGCATAGTAACTTTCAGTTGAGTAAACAGTCGTACGAAAAATTAAAGGTGAGACAAGGTCAGTAGGGATGTTTGAAAAGGAAGGGAAGGAAAACTCACTTGATTCTACTCGGTTTACTTTTCAGAAAGTGGGCCCACATCAGAGTGTGCTAGTTCTTTTATTTGTCTGTTCTGGGAGCTAAACTAAGGTCCTGGTGAATTAAAAAAAAATGAGTTACATTAGTCATTTGGGTATCAATGCATTTCTTCTGTGAGTGTGATTTTTCCTTGTTGTCAAAGTGATACTGAGATAAAGGCAATAGAGAGTTCTACAAGCCAATGGTGAGCAACTACAATACCCTAGTGTAGTTAATTTTACCAACAGCAATAGCTTTCAGTTGCTCCAGCTGTGGACATGGCATTTACATTGTTTAAAATACAGATGTAAATTTGTCTTGTTCATTGGCTTAAACTATTATCTGAGGAAAACATTCAAAGAAAATGAACTGTTCTCTAATGTCTTTTCTCATTCTCATGGTTTGAGAGAATCACACTGATGATAATATTAGAATGACTAATATTTACTTAAGTGATTGTTCCTATACTAAACATTTGCCTAGAGGCTACATGCTCGACATATTTTAACTTTTTACAACTTATCGTAAAATCATTTTAAAGAAAACATCATTATTTTTGTTTCACATATAAGACAAATTGGATCAGGGATTTTATATTACCTCTAAAATGATAGTAATTAGAAGAATTAAAATTTAAATCTGGACTCCCCTTTTGAATAATTATTTTTCTAGGAGCCATACAGGCTTCATTTTTACTAGAATCTTATTATCATTCTTTACTCAACATTTAACTATTGTAGTTTATTTGTGAAATTATAAATTCTTGATAGACAAAATTTCCTTGGATGTAAAATTACCATCAAGGGCACCATAATTTAACAAAATTATCTATTTATTTAGTGAATCTGGGTTTGATTTCAATTTAATTGCTATTTTGCACATTTCTAAAATAAATATCTTTATTCATAATGTGTGGACTTTTGAAATGTTACCTCTGTGCATTCATCAGTTAACCTCAGGATATGATGCTATTAATTGATATGCTTTTAAATTAATCTATGAAAATATAATGAGCCAGTCTTATTGGTCACTATTACTCAGAAGCAATACTAAGGTCATGATTTAGCTGTAAAAATATGTATAGTCAGTTTCATTGATCATTATTACACAGAAGCACACTAAAGTCATGATTTCTACTTAATTAGACAATTAATGGGAAGTTTAAACTACTTTATTTCCAGGGACTGCCAACACTGAAGTAGAGTTTAGAGACAGATTTATTTAAGATTATACAATTCAGAAGGCAGCAAAAAACCCTGCCTGTAGCAGAAGCATTATCTTCGCCCTCATTACTGGCTTAAAAAAAAAATCTCACTAGTAATGAATATGTAACTACCTACATATAAGACATTAAAATAGAGAAATATGTTTGTATATTATGTATTACATGGTACAATAACTATACAATATGTTTCTTTAATAAAAATTGCCAGTGGCACTGTGAGTAGCAGACTTATGTCTTAGGAGTTCATTTTTAGTACAAAGTAAAAGTTCACTGTGAGGTTTGTAACATATAAGTTTAAACAAAGTGTGTGATTTGTTCTCTAGTAACATCTGCAAGTTTGCTGAATTCTAAGTAGAACCGTGAAAGATTGTATTACATTTTGGTTTCAATTTCAATCACCAAATCTGATTTCATGTGTAAGAAAAAATTATGCATTGATATTCCAAAGCTATAATTTTTACACTTTTAGAATATCTCAAACCTAGGAACATCTAGGGAAAGAGAAAAAACTAAAAAAAAAAAAAAATCAATGAGATAACTTTGGAATGATGCCAAGTTAGGCTTTCCAGGAGTGAACTCAAGACCTAACAAGATGTTTGTAAAAAGATCTAATGTTCAGTATAATATACTGAAGGGTCTGACCTTGAATGTTCTCTGAGCTTTGCACTGTGAACCGCTCAACATTTTACTGGAATTGAAGGTTTTAGAGTTGAAAAATGTGACATAGCAAGATCATATAATAGATTTTGATTTTTGGGATTTCTCCACATTGATTTCCAGAGGGGCGACACCACTTTGCAATCCCAGCAACTCGGAATGAGGGTCCCTGTTTTCATACCTTCTATCATCTTTGCCATTCCTCATAGGGTAAAATAGAGTCTTAATTTGTTTTGAGTTTCCACAATTGCTTGGCACAATGAAAAATATCTTTGAGGCATGTATCTGCCATTATTTTCTTTATTCAGGTCCCAGTTCAGTTTTTTTCTTTCTTCTTGGAAGAGTTCTTTGGGGGTTTGTCTCTTTATGTTTGAATTCTTTATGAAATCTGTATCTTATTCCTGTGTCAGATGTATGGCTGGCAAAGATTCCCATTCTCTGAATTTTATCTTCACCCAACTGACTGTTCAACAATGAGGAAGCTTTTCAGTTTTATGAAGTCTTCCATGCCAATTTTGACCTTAGTTCTAGGGCAAATGGAGTCCTTTGGCAACCAATATCCGGTTGAGTAATGCCTATTTTGTTTTAGATTTAATTTTCAAGTTTCAAGTCTAGGTCTTTCATTCATTTTGAGTTAGTTTTATGCAACTACAAAATGAATCAGAAATATACTTTTAAAACTTTATAAATTTTTAAAATAAAAATAATTTATTGCAAAAATATGATTTTTACATATGGCTCTGTCTGACATGGCAAAAAAGTAAGAAAACTTACTAGGTGCTAAATATCTTTTATAAAATAAGTCATGTATACTCTCTGCCCTGCTTTCTCTAACTCTCATTTATTTAAATAAATTTTCTTCATTCTAACATTTGATTTTATTCCTTGGTTTAACCTCATTGATCTAACCCTGAGTAGTACATTGTGAGATGCCTCCTACATCTTTATGATACCAAGTTCCCCATGAGAGTGCACTAAAAAATAGCATCTCTGTTAACAGTAGGACACACCGCAACAACACATCTGAGCAATTATTTTCTGCTTTTACAGGGAATTGGTCTTTTGCTGTTATTTACCCTATTCCATGCTTATTTTAGGGTACTTTAGTCAGAGAGAGCTATTTGTTTAAAGCTATTGACTGTGTTAGCCATGAACAACTTATTGACAGTTGGCATCTAAAGTACAGGGGGTAATCAATTAGCTTATATTAGCATGGCAACAGGAATTTTGTTCTCTTGCTGATTCTCAAATCTAGAAATATCAGTGGCTAGTAGAAGTGTATGCATGATCCAAACCTCAGGTTTTGCAAGCCAGAAAGTATAGATGTAGAAAACAAAAGAACTTCCTTCAAAAGTCAGCTAAGAAGTTATAAAGTAAATGGTATCTTGTCAAGAATCACAAAGTGTTTTACTTTCATGTTATCTGTCAGTATAAGCCAATTACACTGATGCTCACAGTAGGAGTCTTGGGTGATACACAAAGGATTTTTATTAATTGCTCATGGTAGCAGAACAAGCCTCATGTGTTGTCTTAGGGTTTCTATTGCTGAAAAGATACACTATGACCATGGCAACTCTTATTAAGGAAAAAAAGATTTAATTGGAGCTGACTTACAGTTTCAGAGATTCAGTTCTCTATCATCATGGTGGGGAGCATGGTGGCAGGCAGGCATGCTTCTGGAGAAACTGAGATTTCTGTATCTTGATCCACAGGAAGCAGGATGTGAGCTGACTTGAGCATATGAGACCTCAAAGCCAGCCTCTGTTTTGGCACACTTCCTGCAGCATGGCCATACCTACTCCAACATGGCTACACCTTCTAATAGTGTCACATCCAATGGGCCAAGCATTCAAATACATGAGTCTACAGGGACCATAGCTACTGAAACCACCATACATGTGCATTGCTGACCTAAGTACCTGCAGCCACATGTCCATGGTGCTGAGGCTGTCTATACCAAAGACTAGATGTTAATGATTGATTTTACTGGGTGAGTATCCCTGAGGTCTGCTTGAGAAGCTGCCGAGGGCTAGCTCCATGGTACAAAGCTATTAGGATCAAGATGTGTACCTACATAGTTTTGTTCAAGCAATCAGATAAGCCACAAAAGTGTGAATACTAAAAGTTCTTTGTAGAAATATGTGATTAGATATTTTTTTTAGCCTTGGTTTTCATCCCATCTGTAGTCAAAAAGAAAAATGACCTATAGAATCCACAGTTCTCTAAATATTACACCAATATTACAGTGGCTTCATCTGCTAATGCAAAACCATTTTATAGGAGACTTTTCTTAAATCATAAAATAATATATATGTTATTATTTTCTTCATTGTAAAGATTGTGGAATTCAAACTGTTCATAAAGGAACATGACAGGCTCTAAGAACATCTTACATTTTATTTAAAAAGAAATAGAACTGATTGGTTGATAGTAAAAACCACTCTGAGATCTGTTGTCACCATCTACATTGTGTTTTGAGATGGTCCCTGATTGTATGACATGTAAATGCTATGTGGCCATGTGTATTATTCAGTTTTATCACTCAAGAGCTTCATCTCCCCTCTACCCTTAAATATAATGCTATCTGTACAAATTTATTATAAGGTATAAGAAAATTACCATTTGTATTGCCTTTTAATCTCTCCAAGCATATTCCTGATTTGAGATCTGGTAATAAACTTTACCTACCTTTCTTTCTTTCTTTCTTCCTTCCTTCCTTCCTTCCTTCCTCCCTCCCTCTCTCTCTCTCCCTCCCTCCCTCCCTCCCTCTCCCCCCCTCTCTCTCTCTTTCTTTCTTTCTTTGCTTTTGAGATGGAGTCTCTAAGTGTAAAAGCCTTGGCTGCACAAAAACTCTCTGTAGGCCATGCTGCCCAGTACTCACAGAGATATGCCTGCAACTCCCTCCTGAGTGCTGGGATTAAAAGTGTGCACCATTGTATCCAGCTCACCTTTACTTTAACTTTGGCCTGAAGAATGAGCTTTGAGACTGTTGGGTCTACCATTAGTGTTGTTTGTCAAAGAACGTCATAGGACTGACATGTTGGCTCAGAGGGTGAAGTGATTGATACACAAGTGTGATGGTCCATCCCAGTATCCCACATAAAAGTGAAAGAAGAAAACTTCACTTCACAAATTTGTCCACTGAATTCTATCAGTGCTTCATTGCATGCACAACCACACACACGCAAAACATAAGTACAATACATTCACATCATGTACATACAGAGTAACCAATACATAAATAAATATAGTAAAAAGTGTAGTTCATTTTCACAAAAATTATATAACTTCTGTATTTCTGAAGTTACATCAAAATAGTACTACAGTAATAAAATAAACCCATCCTTCTTGTGGGAAATTTTTGGAAATGTTATAATGTGATGAAACTCAGTGTTTGAAGCACCTTGGAGAATGTGGCATGGAGTCTAATTTCAGAATCAAAGTGAACCAGTACTGACAGAGCGGACATGGCTTGTTCGATTTAATAGACCTCCCTGAAAATAAAGCTAACCCAACATTCTTTCACTCAGTTGCTTATGAGTAAATTGAGTAAGTATTTACTCTGTTCGTCTCATGTGTCTAGAAAAGTGCTCTGCCCTGTAGAGACACAAAAATGCAGAGAAGGGGTGAATGTACTCCTGGCCATGCAGTTTACAAAGGAAAATTCAAGCTCAGCATACCTACAATCCCAGATCAATCACCCAGGCAAAGGAAGAACAATAACAACAACAACTCAAGGCCAATAGGACTATAGATGGTGACTTTGTGTCAAGAGCAAATGAAATTAAGTCTTTAAAAAGTCAAACTCATTGTTGTAAGCCCATTAACAAAAAATAAGCCCTGTTTTCTTGATTCTTGGCTTAGATAAATGGAGTATATTTTTATAAGTACAGTGTACCTGAATGTAATTCTTCATAATTGTGTTTTTGCTTTAATAGCAAATATTAAAATAAAAATTACTGTTGTAATATTTTTCTGTGGGACATACATTGTTGTTTGTACTATATTTTGTTATTTTGTAATTTATCTTGATATAAAACATAATATATCCAAGAAAGCCAAAATAATGAAGCAATACTTCCTATAATACAAAGTGCATTATTTAGATGGTTGAGAACTCAGTATTTTCCTCCAATTGTCCTGCAAGCTCAGAGAACCCTGCCAACCTGATCTCTTGCAGACCCAAATCTGTACTCTTCATTGTAGTTTTCTGGGTGTACAGAGTGTGAGCATGTGCATAGTTGCATGCATGTGCAATAGTTTTAAAATTCAGAATAAGTCATAATGTAGTTGTCTAGTATTCTGAATATTGGTTATGGTTTACTTTTGATTCCATGTGGAATCCTTTTTACATTCATACAAAAAGTCTCATTTGCTTCTTTTTGATATTATAATCCACATGTAATAGTGTGAATAAATAATATGTATATACAGATACAAATTCCTTCCAATGTACAATCTTGCAGCTATGTTCAGAATTTATATATTACCATAATACCTGCTTAGAAACTTTGAAAAATTTCTTTGTGGTCACATTTGCAAATACTACTTAATACACATATTCATATTTGTGTGTGCATGCGTGTTTATTTGTTTGTGTGTAGGCTTGCCCACCATGGTACATGAGAGGAAAGAAGACAAGAAAACTTTTGAAGATTGCTTGTCTATTTCCATTACATAGGTTCTGGACATCATATTCAGGTCAACATGCCTGAAAGCAAACATACTTACCTGCAGAGCTATCTCACTGGCCATACTGAGAAATGTGGTTATTAAAAAGGATGGAATCTCTACAATAGTAGATCAAGGACAGTGAGACAGGGTTATGGAAATTGATACAGAGTCTGATAACTGAAGTTTAATATGTGTAGCCCTATGGTGGAAGGAGACAATCAATTTGTACACATTACCTCTAACAATTGATAGGGACACATGCTCGTACACACACACACACACACACACACACACACACACACTCATACACACTATGAATAAATTCTAGAAAAATTAGAAATTAACTAACATGAAATATCCAAAATTGAACATAGAAATCGTTTGTAATATAGTTTAAAATAAAAGAGCACAACAATTTCCTGACTAAACAAAAATAAAATAGCCATAGGAAAAAAATGTGTGGTATATTTATTAATGCATCTAATTCTGACACAATTAAGAAGGACATGGGCATCCTACAGGCAAAAGCCCAAGTGGCTTGAATGGGCTTCATGGAAAATGAACAGTAAGTGATTTTCTAACTTGCCTCTGCCACTGGGAAGCCACTGACTGACATCTCCTTCATATTACACTGCACATTACGGTGGCCTCTGTCAGACTCTCCACAGAAGGACAAATTGCCTTCTGCTTATTTCCTCATCAATCAGACACAGTAATAGGCTATTTCCTCAAAGCCTGGAAATGTGTCCAGCTCAATTGAAGCCCCAGTAGTTGGAAATCCTCCAAAGTCAGAATGAAGGAGGTAGAATTCAAAGATCAGGGTTTATAAAAAATTATGTGCCCATTTGAACATTTTAATTATGTTCTCTCTTTCTAACTCCTGGCAAAACTTAGTTCTTTGACAAAACAGCAAGGAAACCATCAGAATGCAGATTAAATGTCTTGGTTTTATTCCATTTCTGTAACAGCTGCATAATATCCAAAAATGTTCCTCTCCCATTCCCTCCCTATGACTCATATATGAAACAGTAATAACAATAAAACCTTTTAGTATACCACCAAAGGTTTCTAAAGTGCCATACTCACCTCCATCTATGCATATCAATCTCACTTTCAATGTCTGCAACTTTCTATTCCCAGATCTTATAAATGTCCTAGAATTTTTTTTAAAGCCATTTATTCTGGGTGGAGTAATTTGGCCATAGTCTCTGTCTGTTTTTAACCTCTGGACATTCTTTAAAAACTAACATTGGTTTCATGCTTCATGGATTCATGCCACATTCCTGAACTGGAATGGGCTAGCCACTTTATTATGCATCCTGAGTTCACCTCCATACTTGATGATAGCAGGCACCACATTTCATTTATTTTCATGAGTAGCATACAATCTGAGAAGCTTTTATAAGGTATTGCTGAATTAACTAATAAATAAAACAATTACCTGAAAGTAAAATATGAATGTGAGGCTATGTTTGATTTACATATAAGTTCATCTGCCCATTGCTGTTAGCAAACAGAGCTAGTTAAATGTCAACAAAGGAAAAATACTTTTTCTTCATTTTTCTTTTCATTATTTCCTAAGAACTTTCCAAACTTAAAATACAAATTGGGTTACCTGGTGAATAGAATTTTAGTTTTGATGGAGATAAAGATGTCAGAGTTGAAGGGGAATCTGGAATGATTTTAAAGCATGTAAATTCAAAAGTAAGATAATATGAAATCCTACTAAGAACTCACCTGAATTTTTCACCATTGAAAATGGAAAATTCACCTCTCAGAATGAACAGAATTGAGTCCCTCCTCCCAAGTCAAGGCATACCATTTGCAAATGAAAAAAAATTGAAAGTAAGCATATTAAGTTAGTATGTATGAGATTTTCAGCAAATAATTGTGATTTTAATTCAGATCCTTATTATGTAAACATTGGAGGTTCTTAATAATTATAGAGTCTAAAACAGAAAATTTTGTGTTAATTTACTATCAATTGTAAGTTATCTTTTCTTATTTTCTGTACTTCCAATAGTCCCCATGGCACCCAACATTGCTACCTGATGCAATAATTACCATATTCAAGCAATTAACATGTGTTACTTTACATTCACTTGATATATTTATATTTGCATCTGTGTGCATGTATGTGCATGTGCCTGTTTGAGTGTTGCAAATAATACTTGAAATCTATTCTTTTATCAATTTTTATGTATGTAATACAATATGATTAAGCCAAGCATGATGATACATTTCTGTAATCATAGTGGTTAGGAGGTAGAGGCAGAGGGATCAGTAATTCAAGGCCAGACTTGGTTATATAGCAAGTTCAAGGTTAGCTAGGCTATCTCAAAAACATAACACATACACATAGGAAAGAAAAAAATGAAAGAACAAAGTGTACTGTAATATTCTCCATTCTGAATATTAGATTTCTGGAGATTATTCATGTTATGATTGAATGTTTATACCCATTGGCTAGAATTTACCATTTTCTTTTTTTTTCCTTCTTTATTTTGTATTTATCAAAAAAAAAACCAGTAAAAAGAATTTAAAATGCGGAAGAGTTAACAATAACTATACAGAGGATAAGAATCATAAGCATGGCTTATCAAGGGTGGAAATGCAAATAAGATTGCTACACATATATTTTCCATTTTCTATCCTGAGATGCTGGCTATTGATGTAGTAAGTTTTTCCCGGCCTGTTTTGGGTCCAATGAAAATGCACCTTTTCCTTTATGAATTCATTTGCTGACAAACATTTAGGTTGCATCTCTGCCTTGGTGATTGTGAATAATTCTACAATGAACATGTAACTACAGATGTCACTGAGAGATATTGATGTTATTTTGTTCATTCCTGGCAGGGTGCTGTTGATACTAAAGCCAAATTCAGTTGTATACCTGTGATGAATGAAACAGTTTTCAAAAGCCTGGAGAGAAACTCCAAGGCCCTTTTAACACACAAGCTCCCTTATTTATTAATTTGTTATAAATATAAACAGTGAATAAGCTATCTAGCACATCTATTTTCCAGACTAACATTTTTTAAATATCAATTGAAAGTAAAAGATATGACTTATTTTCAAGATTTATTTCTATTTCAGTGAAAAATAACTAAACTTTTTTATGTTTATACATTTCAATTTATGGTAAAACAATTTTAAATTCTGTTTTTATGATTTATAACCATGCTACTGTGTTCTTACTGCAGATATTTGACCACATATCTCCAGAAAACATACAAACTGTTCTGTCAGTGACAGTAGATCTATTTTTCTGATCAATGCTTGTACTTTCTCTAAGATAGATACTGTATATCATCAACTCTTTTCTTCTCAACACTATCCCACAACTCTTATTTCTTCACTTAGTTTACTCATGAATATGAACAAAAAACAGAAATTTATTTTTCCTTTTTCTCTTATTTAATCATCCAATCTAAGAAGATAAGTTATACATTTGAAAAAATTGATAATGAAGACTTTCTTTGAGTTTCCTAACATCAGCTCCTTACAGCCTCTTCACATGCCTTGCGTTCCTGCTTGTTCCAAGTCTGTGTGTTATGATCACTTTTTAATTATTCTTCTTTCTCCTCCCACCAGGATACATCTTCATGGTAATATCCTGCATGCAATACAGTAAGTAGTCTAAAGGCTCACCATCTCCCTATAGGTCTTGCCACCCAAACTGTCAGAATAAACAGTGCTGCATAGTTACATGTGCTTATTCTTTGCCCTGCCTCCACCTCTCCCTTTTTCTGTGCACTCACTTCAGTCAGTCTTGGTTCTCAGCTTGGCATTATAGTAAACTATTCAGGTCATTAATAGCTAGGCATTACTGAGAATGAAAATGAATATCAAATTCTTCCCAGTCTTCTCTCACCAAGGACTTCATTCATGCCCCTGAATCAATTATTTCTCTACTTTTTTATCCACTCCATCTTTAGATGTCACTGTATGTATAATGAGACTTTTCTTTTTTTAATCTATTGGCATGATGACACAGACTGAGTCATAGGGCTCATGTCCATTGTCCTGAGATGCAGACTTGTGTCTACTGCACAGATGTTCCCATGTATATCTGGTATTTGAAATCTAGTATTTAAACCAAACTTTTATCCTTAAACCATAAAACAGATCCTCTGATTATCCTCATCTAATATATATAATATATACATGAGCAAGGGCTATTCAAATCTCTTTACAGGAGACCTTTATAATCAGTAAGCAATTGCCTATATTTTTTTTTAAAAAAAAACCTTTATCTGTTCATTTTCTAATGTATATTCTAAATCATGTTTTGTCTTTTTAAATTTAAATTTAATGTTATAGAAACATTTAATACATGAGTATTTGTTAGAGGTCACAAGAAATTTTTGTTCAGGTTATCTGTTTTTATCTGAGTTTAGTTAAGGTTATGCCTTAATGCCTTATGTTCTTAATGCCTCAAATAAAAGTCTCTATAGTAAATTCTTCTTTCCTTTTTTCTCTTTTTTCTTTTTAAATTGAAATTTGTTTAAAAAGATACAGCATTGAGAATATCATAAAGGGAGAAACTTGATAAACACAGCTTCAAATTTAATAATAGCTATAGTTAGTTTTTTCCTATGTAGGCATATTAAATAATGAACATAACTGTTCTCTGTGCTTCTTTTCTCTAAAATACATAGAACAATTCCTGTTGGGTTCTGGTTCCAGGAACTGGTGCTGTCTGTGGACCTGTCCCCACACACTCTGTAGCAGAGAGAGATAAACTATGACTGCCCAGGTCCCCCCTGCTGCTGCTGAGGGAATTTGCACCACCACCCACCTCGTACTGAGCAAACAGAGAAGAACTGAGGACTCTGAAAGACAGAATCAGACTCCACCCAAATGTGAGGTGGGTTCAGCAGGCCCCAGCGCCTGAATCCCTGGCAGGGAAAGTTGTGTTCCAATTGAGGTCTGGTTCTGGGACCAGGTGCTGTCTGAGGAGCATGTCCCCACACACTCATAGCAGAAAGAGATAAACTTTGGCTGTGAGGGTCCCCCCAGGTACTGCTAAGGGGCTCCACAGCCACCCAGGCTCCAACTGCTCAAACAGAGAAGGGTTGAAGACTTGAAATTCAATCCCCTGCCCAGAGCAGAGGTAGAGATTGAGCAGACCATTTGTTCAGAGGTGACAGGAGATACACAAGCCCAAGTAGCACAACTGACCAGGAGCCACCTAATCGTGAACCACACCAGCGCAAAAATTTACATAATAATATAAAGAACAACAAGGTAACTCCAGAAGAAAGTGGCAATCCTACAACTACAAGATCTGAACTGATCAATGAAGAGAAAACAGAAGGAAGCAATGTCAAAACCTCCTTTATGATGATCATCGAAGCTATCAAAGAAGATATGAAAAATTGCCTTAAAGAAATAGAAGAAAATACAAACAAAAAATTGGAAGAGATGAACAAATCTATGAAACAAAACCAAGAAAAAGTAAACCAAAAAAATGAAAGAAGCATGTCAGGAACTAAAAACTGAAATAGAAGCAATGAAAAAGGAACAAAATGAGGCAATGATGGAAATAGAAAACCTGAAGAAAGAAGCTGGAACCACAGATACAAGCATAACAAACAGAGTTCAAAGGTGGAAGATAGAATCTCTGTAGTGGAAGACTCAGCAGTTCATATAGATATATCAGTCAAAGAAAATACTAAAACTAAAAAAGTCATAACTCAAAATGTTCAGGAAATCTGGGACACCATGAAAAGACCTAACTTGAGAATGATAGGAATAGAAGAAATAGAAGAGTACCAGCTCAAAAGCACAGATAATATTTTCAGTAAAATCATAGAAGAAAACTTCCCTAACCTGAAGAAGGAAAAGCCTATAAAGATACAAGAAGCTTACAGAACACCAAATAGATATGACTCCCCAAAAAAGTCAGCGTGCCACATTATAATCAAGCCACAAAACATACAGAACAAAGAAAAAATTTTAAGAGCTGCAAAAGAAAAGGGCCAACTTACATATAAAGGCAGACCCATCAGAATAACACCTGACTATTCAATGGAAAACGATGAAAGCTAGAAGGGCTTGGTCAGAATTTATACAGGCACTAAAAGAGCATGGCTGCCACACTAGAATACTATTCCCTGCAAAATTATCAATCAACATAGATGGAGTAAACAAGATATTTCATGACAAAGTCAGACTGAAACAATATCTATCTACCATTCCAGCACTACAGAGAGTATTAGAGGGAAAACTCTAACCTAATGACTCCTGCTACACCCATGAAACCACAAACAATCAATAATTGAACAAAAGAACACTCCAGAGAAAGGAAATAAAAAGAAGTTACCACCAAAAATGGCAAGAAGTATCAATCAATTGTCACTAATATCCCTTAATATCAATGGATTCAACTCTCCTGTAAAACATCACACACTAACAAGATGGATACAACAACAGAAGCCATCCTTCTGTTGCCTACAAGAAACACACCTCAACCAAAAAGACAGACACAGGCTTAGAATAAAGGGTTGGGAAAAGATTTTCCAGTCAAATGGTGCTAAGAAACAAGCGGGGGTTGCAATCCTAATATCTAACAAAGTAGACTTTAAGCTAAAAGCAATTAAAAGGGACCAGGATGGTCATTACTTATTTATCTCAGGAAAAATTGGTCAAGAGGAGATTCCAATCCTGAATATTTATGCCCCTAATATAAGGGCACTTACTTTTGTAAAAGAAATATTGCTAAAGCTCAAGTTCCACACCAATTCTTACACTCTAATAGTGGGAGACTTCAATACCCCACTTTCAACCCTGGATAGGTCAGCCAGACAGAGACTCCACAGAGAAATAAACAGTCTGAAAGAGGTTATGATGCAAATGGATGTCATAGATATCTACAGAAGCTTCCACCCAAATGCAAAGGAATATACATATTTCTCAGCTCCTCATGGAACTTTCTCCAAAATTGACCACATAATTGGTCATAAAGCAAATATCAATAGATACAAAATAATGAAAATACTCCCTTGTAACATATTGGACCACCAGGGTCTAAAGTTAGAGTTCGACAACATCAAAACCCAAAGAAAGCCTACTAACTCATGGAAACTAAATATCACTTACCTGAACCATCTCTGGGTCAAGGAAGGAATTTAGAAAGAAATCAAAGTCTTCCTAGAATTTAATGAAAATGAATCCACAACGTGTCCAAACTTGTGGGACACAATGAAAGCAGTCTTAAGAGGAAAATTCATAGTGCTAGATGCCTACACGAAAAACCTAGAAATATCCCACACTAGAGACCTAACAGGTCAGCTGAAAGCCTTAGAACACTTTGAAGTGAACTCACCTAGAAGAATTAGACTACAGGAAATAATCAAACTTAGAGCTGAAATCAATACAATTGAAACAAAAAGAACAATACAAAGAATCAATCTCAGAGTTGGTTCTTGGAGAAAGTTAACATGATAGATAAGCCCTTAGCCAAACTAATCAAAAAAACATAGAAAGAGTGTTCAAATGCACAAAATCAGAAATGAAAAGAGGGACATAACAACAGACCCCCCAGAAATCCAGAGAATTATCAGATCATACTTTGAAAATCTGTATTCTACAAAAATGGAAAACCTAGAAGAAATGGACAGCTTTCTGGACAGGTACCATCTACCAAAATTAAATGAAGATCAGATTAATTACCTAAACAGGCTTTTAACCCTTTAGGAAATTGAAGCTGTCATTAGAAGCCTCCCCAAAAATAAAAGCCCTGGTCCAGATGGTTTCAGTGCCAAATTCTACCAGACATTCAAAGAAGAATTACTATCTTCACTCCTGAAACTATTTCACTCAGCAGAAACTGAAGGAATATTGCCAAATTCCTTTTATGAGGCCACAATTACCCTAATACCCAAGCCACTCAAAGACACAACAAAGAAGGAGAATTACAAACCAATTTTCCTCATGAATAATGATGCAAAAATTCTCAACAAAATTTTGGAAAACTGTATGGAACAAAGTACAAAAAATATCATCCACCACGACCAAGTAGACTTCAACCCAGAAATGTAGGGCTGATTTAACATACGAAAAACTGTAAACTTTATCCATCATATAAACAAACTAAAGAAACAAAACCACACGATCATATCCTTAGATGTTGAAAAAGCCTTTGACAAAATCCAACACTCCTTTATGATAAAAGTCCTGGAGAGATCAGGAATACAGGAAGAATACCTAAATATAATAAAGGCAATTTCCAAGAAGCCGACAGCCAGTATCTAATTTAATGGAGAAAAACTCAAAGCAGTCCCACTAAAATCAGGAACTAGACAAGGATGTCCTCTCTCCCCTTATCTATTTAATATAGTTCTTGAACTTTTAGCTAAATCAATAAGGGAATGAAAGAGATTAAGTGGATACAAATTAGAAAAGAAGAAGTGAAGCTATCTGTATTTGCAGATGATATGATTGTATACATAAGTGACCCACAAAATTCTTCCAAGGAACTGCTACAGCTGATAAACACCTTCAGCAATGTAGCAGGATACAAGATTAACTCAAAGAAATCAGTAGCCCTTCTATACCCTAAAGATAGAAGAGCTGAAAAAGAAATAAGGGAAACATTACCCTTCATAATAGCCACAAATAATATTAAACGCCTTGGAGTAACTATAACCAAAGAAGTAACTGACCTATTTGACAAAAATTTTAAATCACTGAAGAAAGAAATTGAAGAGGATATCAGAAAATGGAAAGCTCTCCCATGTTCCTGGATAGGTAGGATCAATATAGTAAAATGGCAATTCTACCAAAGGCAATCTACAGATTCAATGCACTGCCCATCAAAATTCCAACACAATATTTTTTTGGACCTTGAAAGAACAATACTCATTTTCATTTGAAATAACAGGGAAGTCAGGATTGCCAAAACAATTTTATTCTACAAAAGAACCTCAGGAGGTATCACCATCTCTGACTTCAAGTTATACTACAGAGCTACAGCAATAAAAACAACCTGGTACTGGCATAAAAACAGACTTGTGGATCAATGAAATAGAATTGAGGATTCAGACATTAACCCAAAAACCTATGAACACCTGATCTTTGACAAAGAGGCCCAAAACATTCAATGAAAAAAAGATAATATATATAACAAATGATGTTGGCATAGCTGGATGGAAGTGTGTAGAAAAATGCAAATAGATCCGAGCCTGTCACCCTGCACAAAACTCAAATCCAAGTGGATCAAAGACCTCAACATAAACCCAGCCACTTTGAACCTGATAGAAAAGTTAGTGGGAAATACAGTTCTACGAATTGTCACAAGTGACCACTTCCTAAATATAACACCAGTGGCATAGAAACTAAGACCAACAATCAATAAGTGGGATCTCCTGAAGCTAAGAAGCTTCTGTAAAGCAAAGGACACTGTCAAAAGGACAAAACAATAGCCTACAAAATGGGAAATTTTTTTCACCAACCCTCCAAGTGATAGGGGACTGATCTCTAAGATATATAAAGAACTCAAGAATCTAGAGCCCAAAACCTTGAATAACCCAATCAAAAAATGGGGTTTGGATCTAAAAAGGGAATTCTCAGGAGAAGAATTACGAATGGCTGAAAGGCACCTGAAAAAGTGCTCATCATCTTTAGCCATCAGAGAAATGCAAATCAAAACAACTTTGAGATACCACCTGACACCTGTTAGATTGGCTAAGATAAAAGGTACAGATGACAGCCTATGCTGGAGAGGATGCGGAGCAAGGGGAACACTCCTCCATTGTTGGTGGGAGTGTAAGCTTGTTCAGCCACTTTGGAATGCATTATGGCAGTTTCTCAGAAAATTGAGAATCAATCTCCCCAGGGACTCAGCAATACCACTTCTGGGTGTATACCCTGAAGATGCACATTCATACTCCAAAGGCATTAGCTCAACTATGTTCATAGAAGCGTTATTTGTAATAGCAAGAATCTGGAAACAACCTAGATGTCCCTCAACTGAAGAATGGATTAACAAACTGTGCTACATCTACACGCTGGAGAACTATTCAGCAGTAAGAAAAAATGATATCATAAAATTTGCAGGCAAATGGATGTACTTGGAGAATATCCTCCTTAGTGAGGTATCACAAACTCAGAAAGATAAGCAGGGGATATACTCACTTATTAGTAGACTGTAAGCAAACAAACAAACAAGAAAAAAGCAAAGCATGCCCAAGCTGCAAACCACAACCACTGAATAGCTTGAGATCAGAAACACCCTGGACTGACACCTTGCCTCCCACTCCCCCTAGAAGAATACCTGACTCACTCTTGAGGGAGGGGGGAGAAAACTGGATCTGCCAAGAGTGGAGACTGAACTAAGCAATATTGGGTCAGTGGGACCATGGGACTGTCTGCTGCCTGCCCAGGGAGGGATGGGGAGTTGTGGAGAAGAAAGAATGACCTGATGTGGCAGAAGGGGGAAGGGACCTTGAATAAGGATATACAAGGATAGAAAGTGTGACTTCTTTGTTAATAATAATAATAATAATAATAATAATAATAATAAAGAAAAAAGTAAAATACATAGAACTTACAGAATAAAATCTAAGGCACCTCAAGCCAGGTTAGGCTCAGCTACAGATGAAGGAAGCACATGTTTTAATCATCTCAGCAATGCTGTCCTTAATCAAAACTCCTCCTCATCTCTCCCAGTTGAAACCCTGTCCTCACACAGTCACCTCCTTTTTCTTGTCCTTGTCCCTCAACAGTGTCTCAGGCTGAAGCCAAAATTACCTCAAGACCACTTGTTTGCTCAATGTGATTAATTTCTCCCTGTTAAATTTTAAATCTGCTCTCACCTAAGTGAGCAGATGTGACCAGTCCCACTCCTTTCTCCAAATCCATTTTGAGCTTCCAGATTTATTGCCTATTATTCCCCAGAGAGTCTTCTGGCCTTGGTGTCCCATTTTAAACTCGCTTAACTTTGAAATCTTTGAACTTGATTTTCCCTCTGGATCATAGCTGACATATAAAACTGGCTGTTTTTATCTTTATCCTTACCTATAACACTATCTAACTCTATTTACCCCACACAAATCATTAATAATTAATGTTATTTAAATAATTACAATTTGATAATATTGCAATGTTGTAGTATTTATTGTCTATCTTTATATTAGAAATTATATATGGCTTATGACTTGTTTTGAAGTCACCTTCGAGTAGTATAAAATTGTCATGTGCTCATGATGGCATTGAATACTTAATCATATCATCAAAGGACTATGTATAACATTATATCATACAGTTTATATTGCAAAGGCCATTGTTGTGCCTAGTATTTCTCTTATATATTATCATTAAGTTGCTATGCTGAGTTTGGAAATTAGTCATCACTTTTGAAGCTCCCTTAGTCCCAAGCCATTGTAAGGCTCACACATATGAAAACATCTGGCATTCTTTGATAATATACATAGCCAATATTGTGTCTTACATGCCTAGTTTCAATCACAATACAAATGAAAATTGATTATATCAGGCACTCTTTGTTTCCTACTTAAGAGAAGTCATAATGAAAACTGAATAAAGCAAACTTATCTAGATTGGATCCACTGAACCTTAGATCTGTTTAATTCTCAAGCTCAAGCTCTTTACATCAAAGCTACTCTTCCAGTCCATATCTCTCTTTTGACATATATGTTCAAAATGATATAAATTAAGTCTACCTATGAAATTTTTACTGTCTGTGGCTCCTCTTCAATATTCATGCACACTTTTACTTTAGGTTAATTAGTCTGAATCTGACATGAACTTTTGATGATTTATTGTAAAATTAATTTAATTTTAACAATCTGCATTTAACAATTTAATTTTCTATAAATGTTCATTATGGTCTAATCTCTTCTCTGAAGAACATTGGTTATGGCACCTGTTACTCACATTATAAATTCTATGGCTTTAATAGTTCACTTTACTTTTTCTCTGTGGAAATAATTCATGTAGCCAGTTCACATAATTTTTATGAAATGGAAGTGCATAAGTCAGACTTAAGGACATTCCTTAGAACACATTATTTTACTATGTGGTCAAATGGCATTTTTATTGTATACAAAAACACATTCAGTAGCTTGAGGGAGGGCCTGGATTGTATGCTCTGGTGAACAGTCATTCTCTATAGCCATAAGTATGGTTTAGATATGAAATGCTACGTACAGGCTTGTGTTTGGAAGGCTTGCTTCACATCGTAAAGTTCATTAGTAGAGCTTTGAAGATTAGTTCATGAGGAGCTCTCACTTAATGGATTAACACATTCCCAGAGTCAAATTAAATGGACTATATTATAAGGCAATGAGAATCATAGATGACGGTTCTGGAATAGTGCTATCCAGGTGCTTGTGTCATTCCTTGGAGGGTGTATCTCATCACTCTCACTCATCTGTTCCTCTCTGTTTCTGTTTGTTTCCTATATACCACAAAATGAACATCTTTCTCCATCTATAACTTTCTTTCTTTATAACCCTGCTTTGTTCCTTGATATAGACCTAAAATCAATTGACCAGGTTGCACTTATAACGAAGAGCTGAAACTGTTGAGGCAAAACAAGTCTTATTTTAGTTGCTTTCTTTAATCATATATTTTGTTGTAGTAGTCAAACAAACTGACAGAAATACATGTTGTGTCAATATGTAAAATTGTGAAATAACTGTGTTACCATATTGTGATGTTCTTTTCTTGGATTAAGTTCCAATTCTAATCTCTTGAGATTTAGATAATATAAGATCTACTAAAGTCTTGAAGATGTTGCTTTTCTATGCTACTCAATTAAAACAAACCCTATAAGATTAATAGTTTGCATTTAAATCTGCATGCCCCGGCATTAAATGGCTGTAAATAAGCAACTAACAACAACAACAAAAATCTTAAGTTCTGTGACTTCATACTTTTTATTTACTTCTCTCTCTTCATAGACATACTATGCAATAGTTTAAGCACACAGAACACATATTGAGGCACCTAAGCACTGTATGTGGAGAGTGTGCGTATATTCCTACTCATGTATATATTTGTCTCTGTATTGAACTAAATTATGACGTTCACCATGCATGATTGAACAAGTAATTCTTGTATGTAAATATAAAAATTGTTACCCATTAAAGAAAACAATTAGCATGCTGTATTAGTTGTTTTTATATGTGACAAGCAGTAAAATATAATTCAGTGTTAGTATAGTTCTCTAACATGCTTTTTAGAGTTCTTTTTCTGGAGACAATATAAAGTTAACAAAAGTAAGTTAAATGAGACTTAATCTTCATTTACAGCAAATATACATATTGCTACATTGAAAAATTATATGTATATACTTATGTACAGCATATATCTGTAGTGAGTATCTTGGAGGCGTTGTTTATAGCGCGCGCCCGCGCGCGCTGGAGCGCGCGGCGGCGGCAGAAGAGCGGCGACGGGCTTCCGGCTCAGGTGCGCGGCGGCGGCTCCATATTGTTGTGACTAGCTTTTTTGCTCGTATTATAACAAAATAAATCTTATTTAAAACATAAAAATTAGTGGCGAGTTTATTCCACGACATATATCCACTTGCACAGACATATAGCTACATGCATAAGGGAAAGTACTTATTATATTTTAAGTGGTGTGTTTCCCTAATATATTCAACAGTACTTTCTCCTTGGAGTATGTGGACTTTAGCGTATTTTCTCTTAATGATTATAAGCTTTCAGACATCAATTCTCAGGTAAGAGCTGTCTCCTAAATCTTTATGCTTTTGACTATAAAACGCAAATGCTTTAGAAGCAATGGGGAAAATGCACATCTCAATTACTGCCAAAGAAGAGAGAAAAGGGCTTAACAGCAGGAAGACAACTGTTATCTTGATGAATTAAACAGCCACCCATGGATCCAGTCCAACTTGAATACACAATCTTTCAATTTAAAATTTCTTTAAGCAAGTTGTGAAAGTACATAGACATCTACTTTGTTATCTTGGATAAGAAAAAGCTTTAATGAGTATTATACAAACATAAATAATTTTTGGAACTTTAGAAGACCATACATTATGAATTATTGCTTCCTTATTTACCTCTTCTCAACATGCAAATCCTAACATTTTTTAGTATGTTTGTGTTTATTCTTACGTACATGTGTACATGTACATCCTTATGGTAGAGTCCAGAGGAAAAACTTGAGTGTCTTTATAATTACCCCCACCTTGTTTCTTTGAAATGTCTTTCACTGAACCTAATATTTTCTGTTTCTGATAAACCAGTTATCTAGCTGTGAGGATCCTTCTGTATCTGCCACTCTCCAATCAATATCCATCTCTTGCATACTGTCAGGTTTGTTTCAAGTTCTCATGCCTGTTCTTCAAGCTCTACATGATTGAAGCATATCTCCATATACAAAAATACCAACTTAGGTAAAATCTAAATTTAATACTTAAAAATTTTTTGATAGACTCAATAATCTACCCAAATATCTTCTCATCCTTTTTTTTCTTTGTTTACAAGAACATTTACTTACAAGTCAATTTATAATAAGTACATGATGTAAAAAAACAAACCAAAACCACATGTGGGCAGATAGTCTATATATACATAATCCTACATAAGATATATTTTAATGATCTGAGATTCTGAACATTACTGTTCTCAATGCCCATGTTTCTGCCTGTGCCCTCTATTCTCCTCTGAGACACAATGTTCTTTCCTATTCAATACTCCTTTGTCATATGTATGTCTGCTTTTGTTTCTACCTGATCTAACAATACATTTATTTTTAAGATTTCTTTTTCCTTACTTTTTATTATTATGAATAAAGTCACATATTCTATCCGTGTATATTCTTGTTCAAGGTCCCTTCTTCCAAACCCTCCAGTCACTCTCTCTTCTCCACATCTCCGTATCTCCTCCCCAACCAGGGCAGAAGGTCCCAAGGTCCCAATGTCCCAATATGGCTTAGTTCAGCATCCACTCCTGGCAGATCCAGTTTCCTTCCCCCAACATCAAGACTGAGTGAGGTGTTCTTTTAGAGGGAGTGGATCCAAGGTGCCAGTACAAGGTGTATCAGATCCCAAGCTTTTCAGTGGTTGTGCTTTGCAGCTTGGACATGCTTTGCTTTTTGCTTTTTTGTTTAGAGTCCACTAATGAGTGAGTACATCCCCTGCTTATCTTTCTGGGTTTGTGAGACCTTGCTTAGGAGGATATTATCCAATTCGTCCATTTGACTACAAATTTTAGGATATCATTTTTTCTTACTGCTGAGTAGTACTCTATTGTGTAAATGTATCACAGTTTGTTAATCCTTTCTTCAATTGAGGAGCATCTAGGTTGCTTCCAGGTTCTTGCTATTACGAATAATGCTGCTATGAACATAGCTGAGCTAATGCTTTTGGAGTGTGAATGTGCTTCTTTAGGGTATACACCCATAAGTATATTGCTGGATCCTTGGGGATATTGATTCCCAGTTTTCTGAGAAACCACCATACTGCTAATCTATCAGGTGTCAGGTGGTATCTCAAAGTTGTTTTGATTTGCATTTCTCTGATGACTAAAGAAGTTGAGCACTTTTTCAAGTGCCTTTCAGCCATTTGTAATTCTTCTGCTGAGAATTCCCTTTTTAGTTCTGAACCCCATTTTTTGATTGGGCTATTCAAGTTTTTGGGCTCTACTTTTGAATTCTTTATATATTTTAGAAATCAATCTTCTATCACTTGTATGGTTGGTGAAAATCTTTTCCCATTCTGTAGTCTGTCGTTTTGTCCTATTGACAGTGTCCTTGGCTTTACAGAAGCTTCTCAGTTTCAGGAGGTCCCATTTATTGATTTTTGTTCTTAGTGTCTGTGCCACTGGTGTTATATTTAGAAAGTGGTGACCTGTGCCAATGTGTTGGAGGGTATTTCCCACTTTCTTTTCTATGAAGTTCAGAGTGGCTGGGTTTATGTTGAAGTCTTTGATCCACTTGGATTTGAGTTTTTTGCAGGGTGACAGGCTTGGATCTATTTGCATTTTCTACACACTACAAACCAGCTATGCCAACACCATTTGTTAAAGATACTATCATTTTTCCATTGAGTATTTTGGGCCTTTTTGTTGAATATCAGGTATTCATAGGTTTTTGGGTTAATGCCTTTTTACTTATTTTAAAGGATTATTTTTTAAAAATCCAAATCTGTTCTTCTTCTTTCTCTTGCTAAAACTCTTCCAAACAAGTCATCCTTCTATTTTAAAATTTCTTAAATGATGCACTGATTTATTAGTGCTGTTTGCATAATCATTAATAGGAAGCCCCCAAACCCAGCATGGACAGCTTAAACTTAAATTTGCTTATTTTGCTTACACCAATAAAGAAATCGACACACTTTCCCCAAGTCTCTAGTAACTGTTAACTGTACTTCAGGAAGAAGTGAGACCTTAAGGGCCTTTCCTCATCCATGATGCAATGTATTGATCCACCAGTCATTTTCAAATTTTGTGTGGTTAACCACAGCTGTAGTAAACTCATGGATACAATGACTATATCAAGTCCAGAAGACATCCTTTTGTAACACATATACCTATACTCTGGACTTTCCATTTTTGTGACATCATCTTTGATTAACCTTGTTGGAAGGTTATATTGATGACTCATTTAGACCTGAGCATTCACTATCCATTAATCTTCAAAGTTCAAATAGTTATGTGTCTGGGAATTAACTATCACCTGCTAAAATAGGAAGTATCTCTGATAAAGTTTGCATATAGGATTAATCTAAAGATATCAACATAAATCTTTAGAAGCTGGTTTGGTAATAATACAACCATTTAGCAAAATTATAATATTGGGTCCACAATATGGTATATGTATTCCTTGTATACTAGTTCCTAATGAGGCTTATAGTAACAGAGATGCATTCTTTTTAAGCAGAAGTTTTTATGTCCTATCCAGGCCCCATGGTCCTGAAAAATTTCTCTCACATGCGGTCCTGGAGCTGCTTATAAACAAATCACTCAGAGGTTTATTTTAATTACAAATGGTTTTGCTTATTGCTCAAGATCATTACCAACAAGCTCTTACAACTTAACCCAATCCACTTTGGTTAATTTGTGGCTTACAACATGGCAAGTGGCTTACTGGTGCTTTCACATCTTGATTCTTCTCCAGAAAGCTGGCAGCATCTGTCTTGACTCTGCCTTTCTTCTCCTGTACCTCTGCTTGGTTTTTCTCCCTGCATCAAGGTTGCCTTGAAATAAGTCAAAACAGCTTCTTTATTAATCAGTTTTAATGACAGTGCACAGAAAGGCGTCTTGCATCAATTCTTTTTTGTGTACTTGATCTCAAATACAGACATAGAGGTGTAGTTGTACCCATAACATTTATGCCACTATTGTACCAATAGGCATGTCTTTCCATGACAGTATTATAGATTATAAGATCCAAAAAGTCCTAACTTTAAAGAGATAAATAATACCTGTTATTTAGATCTCTTGAAAAGAAAACATTTACTAGATAAAATTATCAAAAAATTATACAGTGGGGTTTGGGATACATAATACTTGGTTTGTACTGAGTTCAATACATATAAATTATTTTAAGATATCTATATTTGATTGGATGGGCTTTGAGTTCCAGAACTGAGGGGGTGTAGACAAGAATATCCCTGTGTCTTATTGGACAGCAAACCCACTCTACTTGCTAAATTCCTGACAAGTAAGACCATCAGGTAAATGGTAGCAGAAAAACAATACTCAAGGTGATCCTCTTGTTTCCACATGCCCACACAATGTACAAATAAACAAATATACATTTACATACACATACACACACACACCCCACCCAGCTCATGTGCATATACAGGTACACAAAAACTTACAATGATAAAGAAAAACTATCTCTGGACTTTGAAAGAGCCAACAGCAAATATGCCAACATTTGTTCAAAAGATTCCCATAACCCTTGACATACAGAAGTCAATGGCATTTGATCAGCATGCCCTTGACTCATTCCAATAGGATGTGTCCTATGTAAACTACTATTGATTTTAAAACACTGTTGTATAAGTCAAGGGAGAAGTTTATGTTTTGAAGGCAGAAGACGAGAAAAAGAATGCTTATGCTCAAAATCTACCCACCATCAAATTTCAGGGAAACTTGTATTTTGGAGGCATATAAAAATGTTTAACCAATATAGATGCATTCATCAGAGGAGGCACTTATACAATGGAAAAGCTTTATGGGCCAGCCATGGTAGCAGAAGACTTACCACTCAACTACCCTCTCTGTGGAATAGGTACAAGAGGTTGAGTGGTAGAGTTGTAGACAGGAAAATAGAACAGTTAGGCTTTTCAGATCCCCGGCTAGAAGTAGGCTGATAGTGGGGTGAATTAGCATTTTTCATGGTTCCACTCTTCTGTTGAAGACTTGGTATTTCTGGCAGGTACAAGATGGCCATCTGTCATTCATTTAGGCTATGTTCCTTGCTGAAGGCTCTTCTCCAGCCTGGCAGGATATGAATACAGAGCCCTCTTCATTTTAGTCTAAACTTACTTACAGTGGAAAGGAACTATGCCTCAATCGACTAGGTAAAAAGAAAATTACTTCCCCACCATCCTACATAATGCTCAAACAGTAGTGGAATCTTTCCAGGAATGAACAAAACTAATTAAACCTGCCTCCTGTGCAGATCCATGGACATTCTTCACAGAGGGAGAGAGATTCTGTGAAGGCTGTACAGCACTGTCTGTAGACACCGGCCTAATTCACAGGAGTGCCCTTTGTGTGTTTGCACAGACAGTGGAGACCTTCCAGGCTTTCCCAGAGTCATAATGTCAGTGTCAAGAAAAAGCCAAAATGCAGAGCAACCAGACTTTAACCAGAGAAAGAGAAAACCAAATATCAAAAGCCCCTTTTGAAATCATCATTCACTGTGGAGATTGGAAAGGCTGTGTGATGCTCTTTCCTGCACCCATCAAATAGGATTAAGGCAAACCTATAAACATTCTCAGAACCTGAACTTAATTAAGTAGGCTGTCTAAACAAACACTGTTAAAACAGAAGGCTATTTCTAAACAGGGGAAGGACTAAGAGCTCCAGGCTGCAAAACCGAACCACACACCTCATGGTTTCTCATGGTTTCTCAAGCTACCCATGCCAAGGATATAAAAAACATATGAAAAGGAATATGCTGGCTAAGTCACTATGTATATGTAGTTACACCTCATTATAGATAAAGTAAAAATTAAAAGCTGGAGATAATAATTAAAATTGCAAAAGAAGCAAAATCAGAACAGATATTTGCACTAGTTTGAGAAAGAAGAAGCATTCTAGACATGGTAACAAAGTTTTATTTCTTGACAGAGATTACTCTCTCTACAAGATTGAAGTAATTTTTCTAACTATAGCAATGGTACAGGTAAATTTGTGTCTAGTTGTGTAAATTTTTACTTCAAATTCATAAAGAACTCATCAAAAATGCTGAATTGTATGTATTAGAATGAAGTACTGAGAATCAGATATCAATAAATAATTATTATTATAGGGCATTGCCTGAAAATACAATAAAGTGTGTTTAGTAAATTGGAAGGTGGGAAATAGGAAGAAGAAATATGGTAAAGATTTCTAGAACAAGGTAGGTGATAAATTTTTTATTTTATAATTTTATATACATATCCATATAATTATATACATATATTTAAATATAGTTACATTTTAGAATTATAAGAAAGTCAAAATGGATGGATGCACTATAATATGTATGATGGAGCTTTTGTCTCAGAAACTCACATTGTCACAACATGTCAGGAATGGAAATAAGTGATTATAATAATTTGGAAATTGGACTTCACTACTAAGTCTATATCTATTTATCAAAGCTTACAACCCAATTAATGCATTTCCAAGATATTTGCAAGATGAAAGCTTATGCCCACATCAGTGTCTTAGTCATTCAAGGGTGACTCCATGAAACACCACACATTGTGTGTCTGAAATAACAAACATTCACTAATCATGGAGCAGGGAGTCTTAGATCAGTGTCCACATATATGTGACTAGTGTAAGAGCTCCTGTCTTTTTCTGCACATGACGCTGTGGTGGAAATGTTCTCTTTATGCTGTAAATAATGGAGCTGTTTTGGCCTATATGCAGCACCATAGAAGTGGGTGGTGAATCAGAGGACAGACAGGTAGAAGGAGGGCGGAGTTAGGCAGTCGCCATCTGATCCCTGAGAAAGAAACATGTAAGGAATCCAGGTGAGCCACTGGCCATGGCATGTGGCAGGTAGAATACTAGAAATGGGTTGAATTAAGATGAAAGAGCTAGCTAGTAATGTGCTTGAGACATGAGCCAATCAGTATGAAATTAATATAAGCATCTGATTAATTTCTTTGGGGGAAAAAGCCGCTGCAGGCAAGGTCCAAAACTCTGGCCCAAATGGGCTGGAAAAAGTTCTACAACATGACACCTTTTAGCTTTACCCTCTTATGGAAGAGACAGAAAGAAAAATGATTCCTATCCCCTTTAAGAACTCTAATCCGGGGCTGGAGAGATGGCTCAGAGGTTAAGAGCACCATCTGCTCTTCCAGAGGACCCGGGTTCGATTCCCAGCACCCACATGGCAGCTCACAACTGTCTGTAGTTTCAGTTCCAGGTAAATAAAAAAAAAAGAATTCTAATCCATGATAGAGGCTCCTCCTTCAGAAATTATCAAAACATAAACCAGATTTGTGTTGGTTTCAATTTATGTTCTTATTAAAATCACATTTTCTGTTTATTTTAGGTCTGGCGTTCTTTAACTGGATATCAGACATAATACTTTATATTTATATTGGTTGTTAGGCATGTCTTTCTTTATATGTATGCTTGAGCTTTGTTTAGGGATATAAGTAATTAATTTGAAAAAAGCATTTGGTCCTTCTGTGTTTTGAATATAGAAGCCTTATTAGGCAAGATCTAAACTCAGTTTGGACTAAAGTTAATTACTTTCTATTGTAGAGATAAAATCTCTTTTTGTGCTTTGTACATTGTCTCAGGATCATGAAGTGTTCCATTATAGATGGATAGTGGGTTAAACACATTCCTGTTCCTGGGATAACTCTAAACATTATCACTAACTGTCTCCTTTTGCCCTGGGGCTCAGTCATTTTCTAAAGCGTATGTTCTCATCATACTCAATGAACACGTGAGAGAACTGTCTCTGTCTCTGCCTCAGGCCTTCTCTCTTCCCAACCCCCATTTCCTTATGTGTCTCTGTCAGTCTCTCATTCACTGTCTCTGGTTCCTCCCCATCTCTCTTCTGCCTCCCAGCTTCTCATCATCCACCCTTCTCGGGAATGTTATGTTCTGCAGTTGTTTCTTTTCTCATCAGAGACAGACAAAACACTCTTAAACTACTGATTCTCAAGAGTCCAGTTCACAAGTGTCCTAGCTTACAGCCACGCTAGGTCTGACACTAAACACTCTATTCATAATTTTCTCCTTGTTTATAAATTTAAGGAATGAAAACTTTAAACATTTTTAAATCTTCTTTCTCATTCCAGGTTAGTTTTTCTGTTGCTTACTCATATCTACTACTGCCATAGAGAATGTTCTTACTGAGGCCTATTTCTGTTTGTCCATATAAATTTGTACAGTAATGCTGAACACCCGCCATCATAGGCAACTATTTTCAATGAAACATTGTTCTCCATCAGTTAACAATATCTTACTTTTTAAAATAAAAATAGTGATTTCAAAGTACAAAAACATATTCTTTTTATCTATTGTTGTACAAAATTATCCCCAAATTTGTGAGTTATAAAACCACTAATGTAATTTTCTTACAGTTTCATGATTTATAAATTTTGAATGGTTTAATTTAAATGACTTTTTGATGCTTCCCATGACATAGGTCTAAAGTCATGAGGTTTGATTCACAATAAGAATAAAATTTATGAGTTTAAAATAGCAGTGTGTGTGTGTTTTGAATCTTTGATGTAAACTCACTTAACGTTTGTAGGAATGCCTTCCACAGTCATTAAAGATATTTTAGATTTTGATTAAGAGTGGTCACCATTTATAAACAGCAACTTATTTTTTAATGTAGCAATAGATATGCAAACAAATTTATGTAGTTTGAAATTACACCTTATTTTTTTTTAAAAAATAAGATATTACTGGTTGTGTATGAACCATCTTTAAGTTAATAGTTTTGGATTTGATAACATTACTCTGGGTAGAAGTTTGTACTAGGTTTATGACTCACTCCAATAGTCATAAATGAGAAATTTCTTTCCTGTGAATACTGGCAGTTCTTTTAATACACAAAATTCAAATTTTCCTATTGATATGTTGATCATTAAGCACTGACTGCTCTTTGAGCATCTTCTCCTGTAGGCGAGCTCTTTCATCAATCTCAAGGAGTTATTAGTTGCAAGAGATACAAAACTTATTGTTCAAATAAATACTTTTCAAGTCTTTGATTTTGATGTTTTGCTAATAGGCTATTAGTGAAAGCAAGTCACATATCAAT
Source organism: Sigmodon hispidus (assembly GCA_004025045.1). Classification (NCBI taxonomy): domain Eukaryota; kingdom Metazoa; phylum Chordata; class Mammalia; order Rodentia; family Cricetidae; genus Sigmodon; species Sigmodon hispidus. Next base: position 108,611 of record PVIH01003862.1, read on the forward strand.
GGACAGTTTCAATGAAGAAGTATATTTAAGAACATGAATGTTCAGGGTGTCCCATATCAATCTATGCAAATAACTACATCACTTATACCTAAATTTCTATTGTGACTATGAATGCCCTTCCAGTATATTCAGATACTTCTAAAACTCTATCAGGATTATTAATTTGCTCAGAAGACATTTCTCTTAAAGCTACAACTCTCTATAATCTAACAATTCTATATATCCAAAATTGTCATTTTCAGGGACTTTTATCCCCTTGTCTTAATGTTTCTGTAGCTTCAATACTGTCAAGCTACCCATATTTTATCTGCATAGATTTGTTATAAAGTCTGAACCAATTTCATATTTGCCAAATAGCTGATCACCAAAGTTTAATAAGCTTCTCTTCAACTTTCATTTCCCAGTTGTGATAATATTCATTCTAAAGGAGAAAACAAAAATAATCTGCATTTTCTATACTCTATTGAGTTTCACAATTATAACCTAGATTCATCTAGTAAGTTGCACCCTCCAAAGATTTGTTAGTGGAAGACAGTAATATGGGTTGGCAGCTGCATGTGGAGACATGGAGTTTCAGAACATATGGTGGCCTTGGGTGTCCAGTGTTGTACAGCTTGGTATCATGCTATGGGCAGCAAGCACAGTGAGACTTTTATTTAATGTCCTAAGAATTACTTGGCTCCATCTGTGCTATTCCTAACCTTGTGTTGTACAAGTCAGTTTCAGGCCACGTAGACTATTTAAATGAGAAAATTATCTTCTACAATGTTGTAATTCTGACAGTTTTAGTGAGCACTCTAGTTTGAAACCTGGGGTTGTGGCAGAGAGATGTCATGTGCTTTCTTCTTTCTTTGCTGTAGTATTACTGTGGCATTTTTAAATGGTCACTATCCAGGAGATCCCATGTTTTCAAGCCTGTGAAGAGGGATTTGCCTTTATAGCCCTAAGAATGAAAGATTTATTAATTATTTAGATGATCTTTCCATGAATAAAATCTTAGGCCATATTTTTATTGTTACTAGCACCATAGGGTTTATTTCTATCTTCTAGATGAACTGGATTTCTTCCCTTGATCCTTTTATATTTTTTACCTGGTGAAAGAGTTTTTGAACTTATGGAATTATGTTTATTGTTAGCAAAATTGTTTCTCATATTAGTATTCCTTGTATTTGGCATTGAGTTTTGTTACTAATGTTGCTTAAAAACTTTATATACTGCCTTGTGGGACTTTAATTAGATGGGAACAGCTTTCAAGTCACACAAATAGGGCACTAATAACAGATGTAGGTAACAGTTCTATTGATGCCATGTTCAGTGGAACAATGTGTTTATCGGCTATACTTGTGGGAGGTGTGTGATTCAAAGTCAGCTGCATTAGTAAAAATAAGTCCACCCTAGCATGTGTGAAGAAAGAGTCTGTGTCCCTGAACAACTTTCAGGTTGTGTCTTCAGACTTTTTTTTTCCTGAGTTCTGTTTATTACTTCAGAACCTTGGAGAAAGGAGTTAAGAATCCTGTAACCTTCTGAGCTTTCTGAGTCTTATAAGTTTTATTAACTACTTTTCTTTCTTTATGTTTTAAACGTAAGTACTAGAGACATCCAAATCTGGCTTTAAACTACCAGTGTGGCTGGGGACAGCTTGAGATTCTGGTGAGTTGCATGGGCCCCCATTTCTAGATTACAAGCATGTACCATTATTCCTGATTATATGATGCTGCAGACAGCAGCTCAGGTTTAGTTCTTACTAGGCAGTCTCACTATCATCAGAGCTACAGTCTCAATCCTCCTCAGTTTCTAATATAAGAGTTGAACTCTCCTTCCTGGAGGGAATGATTCAATTCAGAAGAAATGTCAACACTATGGTCATTATGAAAAATGGTCTTAGATAATTTTTTTAAGGAGCAATCAACTATTTCCTTCACTTTCACTGTCCTATCATTTTTACTTTTATTTACTGAGAAGATTCCTTAATTTGTTTATTTTCATTTTAAATGTCCATTTTGTTCTAATTTTGTGGTACCGCTCAGAATTTCTACAATTTTAACCCCAGAAATTTTTTTTACAAATTTACATTCCTCTTTTTTATTTTAAATAGTCAGGAAAGCCAGCCAAACATGTCTGTGATCTCAACACTGGACACTTAGACAAAAAAGATAGCAGTGAATCCAATGCCTGAATAAGTGACACAGGGAGACCTTATTTGATACAATAAGTATAATAAACAAGCACATAAAAATGCAAATAGTCTGCAGAGTCCTTCCTGTCTTATTGAATAGTTTTTGTTAAAACTCCCATATTTTGCACTATTCATGGACCAGTTATGTACATTGTGAGAATAATAAAATGGTTTCTGGAGACTTACAGATCTTAAGTATATTTTGTTGGTATATATGTGTGTGGTAGGTGTGCATTTGACTCACATGTGTCATGGTACAGGTGTGTGTATAGACATGTGGGAGCAGAGGCTGATGTAGGTTAAATTTCTGTATCCCTCTCCATCTAATATATTGAGACATGAGACAGCATCTATCACTTTAACCCAGAGCTCAGTAATTCTAGTCTAGCCAACCAGCTCACTCTAGAAACCCTGTTTCCATATCAGCATCATTACCTGGATTACAGGCAGGCTCCCAAGCCTGCAATCATTTATGTGGACACAATGGTTCCCAACTGTGGATTTCACAATTATATGCCCAGTGCTTTACCAATTAGAGACACACTTGTAGCCCTGCAATACAGATATCAAAAACCTTTGTTACTTACTGTGTTTGAGAGACAGTCTTGCTATAAAACACAGGCTGGACTTGAACCTACTATGGAGCCCATGTTTATCTTCAATTCAAGTTTCTTATGTCTGTGCCTCCTTAGCCTAGGTATGCATTACTATTCCCAAATAAGAGTTGCCTTTCAGTGTTTATTTTGCTATTTAGCATTTCTCATGGGACTTTCTTGATACTTTATATGAGTTTATTAAGTTGGTCTAGAACAAGCAATCCCCTTTGGCTGGAAGTTTCTGTAAGCTTGACTGCAAGTATTAAGTGTTAAGAGTGAGTCCTGCCCTACAATCCTTTGAGCAGACATTCATTTGCCTTTCCTGACAAAAGTGTTCCTTCACTGTTTAATATGGAGTCTTTAAGTCCCATTATGCAAGAACATTTTTTACTTAAAAAAAAAACTCAAAAGAATATTTTTAAAATTCTTGAATGTGAGGTCTTTGATTTCAGTCCACTCTATCCTTGCTATAAAAAAATTTAAAAAATCTATTTCACCCTATAATCTTGAAGATATTTTAGAAATTTTCTGTAATTATCCCCAATCTCAGTGTCTCCTTTACTTTTCTTTAAGTTAGTCAATTCTTTTTATATTTTTATTATCTGTTTTGGAGTCAAATTAATGCCTCTATCTATATTTAAACTGCATGCCGCTCTGTTAGTATGTTGGTTATCATAGTGACATTTCTTGAGAAACATCATAGGGTCAGCAATAAAAATAACCTATTGACATCAAGTAAGTCAACATGTCAAAAGATAACTTGGTTCTATCCGTACAATTATATTTTAAAAGTTTATGGTGAGGAAAAGGTAATAGATATTTTATATTTAATGTGACTAAATGATACTTTTCAGGTATTCATGAGGAAAAGGAAGGAAATGAAAGTTGAGGGTATTGTGCCAGACATGAACAATGTGAATGTAACAAAGTGAAGTCTGATAGTCCTATCAATTGTTTAAAGCCTAGTCCTCATATCTCTGCTGTCCCAGAGAGGACATAATGCTTCTATAATTTAAAGGCAATCAGACAATAGAATACATGTGTGAAAATGGTCTTTTTCACACAGTCTAAAGGATTCCTTTCCAATTCCTGTGTATAAACCCTCCACACAGGGCTGTGTGATTGTCTTTACCAGGTAGGCCCATTGGCAGCTCACCAAGAGAATGGAGGTCACATTTAAATTTCATAATTATGGAAATTGTTGAGCAGTTGGTATTTCTTTTCTCTTTAATCTTTCTATAGAAATGTGTATTTGTTAAAAGGAATTTGAACATAAGGATTAAACTTTTTTTTTGTGCTAACCATGCAGGCAAAGTGTTTACAAAGAGCAGCCTCTTCCCATGAGCTAAGAAAAAGTAGGAAAAACAGAGGAAGATAGGTAGATGTGTCAGAGAGTAAAATGCCTGTAATACAAGATGACCTGGGTTCATATGTCTATTACTCTAGTGTTCTTACAGTGAAATGATAATATTATAGTGGATGTACAATTGTTCTTGAGCCAGATAGCCACAGATACACAGAGGCAAAGGAGAGAGCTCAATTCAAAGTAAATAGGAAGACTCAGCACACAAGATTGTCCTCTGACTTTCACATGCACAAATATGCTTACACACATGCACACACAAGGATATACACAAACATATGCACAAATATAGATAAAAACAGTACTTTCATTAGTTAACTCATAGTTTCATTGAACATCATTTTGATCAACAATGTTAACCTATTTTATATTGGTTAACTGAAGCACTTATGTGAACTGAATCGTGGTATTATTTGCACCCGAGTTACCTACTTTACAGCACAGCCTTGGTCCCCCAAAAATTTTGAGCTGTTCAATGTGTTTATTAAAAACTAAGAATTTAAAACCCTAAGAACTGGAAGAAAATTTTATATGTTAGATAACAAGAAAATATTTTTATTTTATGGGTCACAATTATTATCTAATTGCAAGAATGTAACTTGGAAGTCTTGTTGGTCCTGTCAAATCATAGAACTAGTGCATTAGATGCCACTATTCCCATTTTAAATTCTCCAATAATTTTCCTGGTTTATTCTATTGTTACTGTTGTTAACAAACAAGGTTTTTGCCCTTAAAGGATACACAGTGGAGTTTGACATAGAGACCAACATATCTCAAGCTGATTATTTTATCATGTTTTCCTAGGATAACCTTTGTTTAGGAATATATAGAGAGATATTTTTAAAGTTAGTTGTTTTCTGTCTCTTGGAATATGTCTATGTATGAAATCATTAGAGCATCCCTCCAAAGAAATACGTACAAATACTAGAACTATTGGGTTTACTGAAGTGCATCTAATTTAACTAACTTATTTTACAGAGATGCTAATACAAGGAAGTCACAGATCTGCCAAGGGTAATTAAGAGAATATCATTGTCACATCACTTTTTCATGTTTTATTATGATCTTCTGTTGACTGACTTTGATCACTGAATAATAGGTACTCTGTCTTTGGTCTTTAGTCTCATTGTCTTGTTATGTGAGCACACCCTCTTAGCTGATGTTTGCTAAATATAAATAGACTAGATATTGTAACTGTAATTCTTGCTTGATAGCTGTTTTGTTATTTGTAATTTTCCTGTGTTAAAATTGAAGCCTTTCCTTTTGAGTAGACAGAAAAGGAGAAGTGATGTGGGATGTCTTTCTGTATGCTGTGAATATAATTGGTTAATAAAGGGACTGTTTTGGCCTATGGAAAAGCATCTTAGAGCAGGCAGGAAATCCAAACATAGATAAAGGACAAAGTCAAACAGGGAAGAGCTGCCGCCCAAGAAAACAAGATCTAATGGAACACAGAAAAAGCCACTACCTGTGTGGCAAATTATAAATGAATAGAAATTTGTTAAATTTAAAGAGCTAGCAAGCAGTAGGCCTGAACCATAATGTAATAAATATAAGCCTTTGTGTGATTATTGGAAAATGCTGGTCCAGTTTAGGAGGCTAGTCCAAGCCAGAATCTTTTACTACACTTAACTTCTTTTATTATTATAATTATAATTATTATTATTATTATTATTATTATGAACAAAGAAGTCACACTTTCTATCCTTGTATATCCTTATTCAAGGTCACTTCCCCCTCCTGCCACATCAGGTCATTCTTTCTTGTGCACAACTCCCCATCCCCTCCCTGGGCAGGCAGCAGACAGTCCCATGGACCCACTGACCCAATATTGCTTAGTTCAGCCTCCACTCCTGGCAGATCCAGCTTTCTACCCCTCCCTCAAGAGTGAGTCAGGTGTTCCTCTAAGGGGAGAGGGATCCAAGGAGTAAGTCCAGGGTGTCCTGATCCCAAGCTATTCAGTGGTTGTGGTTTGCAGCTTGGGGATGCCTTGCTTTATTCTTGTTTGTTTGTTTAGAGACTACTAATGAGTGAGTACATCCCCTGCTTATTTCTCTGAGTTTGTGATACTTCGCTCAGGAGGATATTCTCCAAATCCACCCATTTGCCTGCAAATTTTAGGATATCATTTTTTCTTACTGCTGAGTAGTACTTCATTGTGTAGATATACCATAGTTTCTTAATCCATTCTTCAGTTGAGGGACATCTAGGTTGTTTTCAGGTTCTTGCTATTACAAATAATGCTGCTATGAACATAGTTGAGCTAATACCTTTGGAGTATGACTATGCATCTTTAGGGTATACACCCAGAAGTGGTATTGCTGGGTTCTTGGGGAGATTATCAGTTTACTGAGAAAACACCATACTGTGTTCCAAAGTGGCTGAACAAGCTTACACTCCCACCAACAATGGAGGAATGTTCCCCTTGCTCCACATCCTATCTAGCATAGGCTGTCCTCTGTGTCTTTTATCTTAGCCAGTCTAACAGGTGTCAGGTGGTATCTCAAAGGTGTTTTGATTTGCATTTCTCTGATGGCTAAAGATGATGAGAACTTTTTCAGGTGCCTTTCAGCCATTCGTAAGTCTTCTGCTGAGAATTCCCTTTTTAGATCTGAACCCCATTTTTTGATTGGGTTATTCAAGGTTTTGGGCTCTAGATTCTTGAGTTCTTTATATGTCTTAGAGATCAGTACTTTATCACTTGTAGGTTTGGTGAAAATCTTTTCCCATTCTGTAAACTGTCGTTTTGTCCTATTGACAGTGTCCTTGGCTTTATCAAAGCTTCTCAGCTTCAGGAGATCCCACTTATTGATTGTTGGTCTTTGGGTCTGTGTCACTGGTGTTATATTTAGGAAGTGGTCACCTGTGCCAATTTGTAGAAGTGTATTCCCCACTATCTTTTTTATCAAGTTTAAAGTGACTGGGTTTATGTTGAGGTCTTTGATCCACATGGATTTAAGTTTTGTGCAGGGTGACAGGCTCGGATCTATTTGCATTTTTCTACACACTTCCATCCAGCTATGCCAACATAATTTGTTAAATATACTATCTTTTTTCCATTGAATATTTTGGGCCTCTTTGTCAAACATCAGGTGTTCATAGGTTTTCAGGTTAATGTTTGGATCCTAAATTCTATTCCATTGATCCACAAGTTTGTTTTTATGCCAGGATCAGGCTGTTTTTATTACTGAAGCTCTATAGTATAACTTGAAGTCAGGGATGGTGATACCTCCTGAGGTTCTTTGGTGAGTAAAATTGTTTTGGCAGTCCTGGCTTTCCTGTTATTCCAAATGAAATTGAGTATTGTTCTTTCAAGGTCCAAAAAATATTGTGTTGGGATTTTGATGGGCAGTGCATTGAATCTGTGTATTGACTTTGGTAGAATTGCCATTTTTACTATGTTGATCCTACCTATCCAGGAACATGGGAGAGCTTTCCATTTTCTGATATCCTCTTCAATTTCTTTCTTCAGTGATTTAAAATTTTTGTCAAATAAGTCTGTTACTTCTTTGGTTATAATTACTCCAAAGTATTTAATACTATTTGCGGCTATTATAAAGGTTAATGTTTCCCTTATTTCTTTTTCAGCTCTTCTATCTTTGGTGTATAGAAGGGCTACTGATTTCTTTGAGTTAATCTTGTATCCTCCTACATTGCTGAAGGTGTTTATCAGCCGTAGTAGTTCCTTGGAAGAATTTTTTGGGTCACTTATGTATACAATCATATCATCTGCAAATAGAGATAGCTTCATTTCTTCTTTTCCAATTTGTATCCCCTTAATCTCTTTTCGTTCCCTTATTGCTTTAGGTAAATCTTCGAGAACTATATTGAATAGATAAGGGGAGAGAGGACATCCTTGTCTAGTTCCTGATTTTAGTGGGATTGCTTTGAGTTTTTCTCCATTATGTTTGATACTGGCTGTCGGCTTCTTGTAAATCATCTTTATTAAATATAGGTGTTCTCCCTGTATTCCTGATCTTCCAGAGCTTTAATCATAAAGGAGTGTTGGATTTTGTCAAAGGCTTTTTCAGCATCTAAGGATATGATCATGTAGTTTTGTTCCTTTAGTTTGTTTATATGATGGATAACGTTTACTGTTTTTCGTATGTTAAACCAGCCCTGCATTTCTGGGATGAAGCCTACTTGGTCCTGGTTTATGATATTTTTTATACATTGTTGTATATGGTTTGCCAAAATTTTGTTGTGAATTTTCACATCAATATTCATGAGGGAAATTAGTCTGTAATTCTCCTACTTTGTTGTATCTTTGAGTGGCTTGGGTATTAGAATAATTGTGGCCTCATAAAAGGAATTTGGCAATATTTCTTCAGTTTCTACTGTGTGAAATACTTTGAGGAGTAACAGAAGTAATTCTTCTTTGAATGTCTGGTAGAATTTGGCACTGAAACCATCTGGACCAGGGCTTTTATTTTGGGGGAGATTTTTAATGACAGCTTCAATTTCCTTAAGGGTTATAGGCCTGTTTAGGTAATTAATCTGATCTTCATTTAATTTTGGTAGATGGTACCTGTCCAGAGAGCTGTCCATTTCTTCTAGGTTTTCCATTTTTGTGGAATACAGATTTTCAAAATATGATCTGATAATTCTCTGGATTTCCTGGGGGTCTGTTGTTATGTCCCCCTATTCATTTCTGATTTTGTTGATTTGAACACTCTCTCTCTGTTTAGTTTGGCTAAGGGCTTATCTATCTTGTTAACTTTCTCAAAGAACCAAGTCTTAGATTCATTGATTCTTTGTATTGTTCTTTTTGTTTCCATTGTATTGATTTCACCTCTAAGTTTGATTATTTCCTGCTGTCTATTCCTTCTTGCTGAGTTCGCTTCTAATTGTTTAAAGGCTTTCAGCTGAGCTGTTAGGTCTCTAGTGTGGGATTTCTCTAGGTTTTTCATAGAGGCATCTATCACTATGAATTTTCCTCTTAAGACTGCTTTCATGAGTCCCACAAGTTTGGATACGTTGTGGAATCATGTACATTAAATTCTAGGAAGACTTTGATTTCTTTCTTAATTTCTTCCTTTACCCAGTGATGGTTCAGCTGAGTGATGTTTAGTTTCCATGAGTTGGTAGGTTTTCTTTGATTTTTGATGTTGTTGATCTCTAACTTTAGGCCCTGGTGGTCCGATATGTTACAAGGAATTATTTTCAATTTTTTGTATTTGTTGATATTTGCTTTATGACCAATTATGTTGTCAATTTTGGAGAAAGTTCCATGAGGAGCTGAGAAATATATATCAAAATCCATTTGCATCATAACCTCTTTTAGACTCCTTATTTCTCTGTTGAGTTTCTGTCTGGTAGACCTATTCAGGGTTGAAAGTGGGTTATTGAAGTCTCCCACTATTAGGGTATAAGAATTGATGTGGGATTCGAGCTTTAGCAGTGTTTCTTTTAGATAAGTAGGTGGCCTTATATTAGGGGCATAAATATTCAGGATTGAAATCTCCCCTTGACCAATTTTTCCTGTGATGAATAAGTGGTGACCATCTTGGTCCCTTTTAATTGCTTTTAGCTTAAAGTCTACGTTGTTAGATATTAGGATTGCAACCCCCGCTTGTTTCTTAGGACCATTTGACTGGAAAATCTTTTTCCAACCCTTTATTCTAAGCCAGTTGAGGTGTGTTTCTTGTAGGCAACAGAAGGATGGCCTTTGTTGTTGTATCCATCTTCTTAGTGTGTGACGTTTTATAGGAATGTTGAGTCCATTTATATTAAGTGAAACTAGTGACCATTGATTGATATTTCCTGTCATTTTTGGTGGTAACTTGTTTGTATTTTCTTTTTGTGGAGTATTCTTCTGTGGAATTATTAATTGTTTGTGGTTTCATGGGTGTATCTGGGGTCCTTAGGTTGGAGTTTTCCCTCTAATACTCTCTGTAGCACTCGATTGGTAGATAGATATTATTTCAGTCTGACTTTGTCATGAAATATCTTCTTTACTCCATCTATGGTGATTGATAATTTTGCAGGGCATAGTATTCTACTTTGGCAGCCATGCTCTTTTAGCATCTGTATAACTTCTGACCAAGCTCTTCTAGCTTTCATCGTTTCCACTGAATAGTCAGATGTTATTTTGATGAGTCTGCCTTATATGTAAGTTGGCCCTTTTCTTTTGCAGCTCTTAAAATTTTTTCTTTGTTTTGTATGCTTTGTGGCTTGATTACAATGTGGCATGCTGACTTTTTTTTGGGTCATATCTTTTTGGTGTTCTGTAAGCTTCTTGTATCTTTATAGGCATTTTCTTCTTCAGGTTAGGGAAGTTTTCTTCTATGATTTTATTAAAACATTATTAGTGCCTTAGAGCTGGTATTCTTCTCCTTCCTCTATTCCTATTATTCTCAAGTTAGGTCTTTTCATGGTGTCCCAGATTTCCTGAACATTTTGAGTTATGGCTTTCTTGGTTTTAGTATTTTCTTTGACTGATATATCTATTTTAGCTACTGAGTCTTCCACTTCAGAGATTCTATCTTCCATTTCATGAACTCTGTTTATTATACTTGTATCTGTGGTTCCAGCTTTTTTCTTCAGGTTTTCTATTTCCATCTTTGCCTTATTTTGTGCCTTTTTTATTGCTTCTATTTCAGCTTTTAGTTCCTGGCATGTTTCTTTAATTTTTTGGTTTACTTTTTCTTGGTTTTCTTTCATAGATTTGTTCATCTTTTCCATTTTTTTGTTTGTATTTCTTCTGTTTCTTTAAGGTAATTTTTCATATATTCTTTGAGAGCTTCGATGATCATCATAAAGGAATTTTTGTTGTTGCTTCCTTCTGTTTGCTCTTCATTGCTCAGTTCAGATCTTGTAGTTGTAGGATTGCCTCTTTCTTCTGGAGTTACCTTGTTGTTCTTTATATTATTATGTAAATTTTTGCACTGGAGTCTGCCCATGGTTTCAGTGGTTCACGATTAGATGGTACTGGCCAGTTGTGGTACTCGGGCTTGTGTATCTCCTGTCACCTCTGAACAAAAGGTCTGCCAATCTCTACCTCTGCTCTGGGCACGGAACTGAATTTCAAGTCTTCAATCCTTCTCTGTTTGAGCAGTTGGAGGTGAGGTGGCCATGGGAGTTCCCTCAGCCACAGCTGGGGGGACCATGGCAGTCAGAGTTTATCTCTGTCTGCTACAGTGTGTGGGGGGACATATTCTAGAGACAGCACCTGGTCCCGGAACCAGAACCTGACCAGAACACAATTTTTTCTGGCAGCGATTCAGGTGTTGGTGCCTGCTGGACCCACCTCATCTTTGGGTGGAGTCTGAGTCTGCCTTTCAGAGTTCTCTGTCCTTCTCTGTTTGCTCAGTTGGGGGCAAGTAGCAGTGCAAATTCCCTCAGCAGCAGCTGGGGGGACCTTGGCAGTCAGAGTTGATCTCTATCTGCTATAGAGTGTGTGGGGACATGCTCTACTACACTTAACTTCTTAATAAGTTTAGAGAATGAACCTTAATAAGTTTAGAGAATGAACCTTAATCAGGTTTGAGTTTTTTCTTTCTCCTCATAAGATTTGAGTAGTGAGTTCATAGTCTGTCAAAATACAAAATTTGATATGAATATTATTTCAGAGTATTCTCTCATACAACTTCATCTTTATCAGTTTTATTAGTTTTTGTATTATTTAACAACCTAACATTTAATTAACTTAAATATTCAACTTTTTACAACATGTAGCTGGAAATAAAATGTAACTAATGTTGAGCAACTGTTTATAAACATAATTGCCTTTTAAAAACCCTCAAATTAACATACATTTGCATATTATTTTATTAAATTATTTCTTTATTCAGTCTATAAATTTTACTTTTAAAAGTTAATTGCCATATGCTGTTATAGGCTGTATGAATTTAAAATAGTGTCAAATGCTGTTGTAAGTTGTTCCAAAATCTAGAAAAACACCAAGAAACACAACATTAAATCCTAATGAAATGTATAGAAAGGTCCAGCAGAGATTCAGCAATACTACACATTTAACACAGCTAACATCATCAACACTCTTCAGAAGAAACTCCCAAAGGATGGTTCAGGAGGGTTAAGGGAGAATTCTGGCTGCTATGAAGGGAAATATGGAGGCATAAGTCAAGAGTGCAGAGTATTTAGGACATTTCAGAGAGAGGACAGATATTAGGAACACAAAAATTGAGAAAGGAGGGCAGATGAAAGAACAATATTATTATCAAGATGAACAGTTGAGGGTGCTGAGTATCAGAAGACTAAAGAACCTTACCCTGGAAGGATCTGTTATTCAGCTCTAGAAATATGCTTCTAGGCTCCTCAGAAAATGCTATATTATGATTAAAATTTAGCTTCTCCGTATATATTATAGATAATAGGATTGTCAATGTTTAAAGTCTAGCCATGGATCATGTTGGGTCTTTTTTTTTAAATCAAGTTTGCACAAAATAGGGTCATCTGAAGTGAGGATAGATAGGAAATGATCAAACCATGGGGAGCAAGCAAGGTAAGCAGCACTCCTCCATTGCCTGTGCTTTACTTCCTGCCTTGATTTCCTGTACTGACTTCCCTCAGTGTTAGATTGTGATTTGGGAGTTGTATGTGGAAATAAACCTTTTCTTCCCCAAGTTATCTTTAATCATGGTGGTCCTCACAAAAACAAATAACAAACCAGGGCATTGTTTCAGCCTGAAATATTAATTTCTTCATTAGATGTTTTGAAATTAAATCAGAGAATGCATATTATGATGTCTAAAATAATTCATTGGCTATTAAGATTTGTTTTTGTTTTGAGAGAGAAAACAAAAGTTTATTGTGCTGACTCAAATTTCATTAGCACTTAACCTTTACATGGTAATATTTTAATTTGCTTTTATTATTTCCAAAAGCTATCATTAACCTCCAAAATAAGATAGGTTTTGGAAATAATAAAAGCAAATGCAATTACTGTAAAACAGTGAGGAGCTCAAGTTGAGTTTAGAGATATATACAATATTAAGTGCAAATTCTAATAGAAAGATGTCTCATCAAAACATAGTCTTGATATGTTATTGTTCTCATTGTTTTGACCAAATCCATGACAAAGGCCCCTTGAAGAAGAACAATTTAATTTTGTCTCATGATTGGAGGATATACTTCAGCATGTGGAAGAAGGCATGCCAGTAACATAAGGCAGCTAGACATTGAATCCATAGTAAGAAGAGAGAGAGGTGAATGATGGTGGTCATATACAGCCACACCAACAGTTGCTTTCTAGGTGACCATAAAATGAATTAAGTAGAGAGTCAGGAATAACTCTGATGCCTGGATATATCAAAATGTCTAGATTTTATAAAAGAAGAAAACAAATAAAATTTAGAAGTAAAATTTCAAAGGTGTTCTTTCACCACCAATATGTGTTCTATAGAATCCCTGTTAAAACAGGGCTTCAATTTTGTTATACCTGAGCTGCAAAAAATGGTAATATTAGCTATGGATTTATATAATTTTACATATCTGAATGTGATTCAAGTTCACATGCATGATCTTCCTTATAATGCTCTGATCAGTAGATATAAAAGCCTGAAAAATATCTATAATGCCTATCTTCTTACTTATGCATAGTAGAAAAAAAGAGGATTTCTCAAACTGGAGACCCTCTGGGTGGACACATTTGTTCAACCCACCTCCCTTTTAATCATCTAAGGCTGCTCAGATCAGAGGGCTGGTGAACATTGTTTAGCATTAGAAAAGTTCTCTGAATCAGAGCAGTATACTGAAGTTAAAAAAGCATTAAACTTTTTTGACATTCTATAGATAATGAAAACAGATTCTGGGAGGAAGGACTATTTTGCTTACTAACTGATCTCCAAAACAGCAGAAAAGTTTAGGTGGTTTGCTCTCTTTCTGGCTCCAGGCATAGAGTGACCTACTTGGCCTGGACCAATAGAAGCAGTAATAAAGTAAAGAAGACGGAACAGAGTTCTCAAGAGACAGAAATCTATGGGGAAAGCCCTCAAGGTTCTTAGAAAACAAATACATTCCATACCTGAGACAGTAGTAGAGGTTTCTCCTGGGTCTAGTACTCTTTCAAACAAGTTAGGCAAGGCTAGTGTTAGAGGAACATTTGCCTCGTTAGCTCATGACTCAGACTCCTTGACTTCGTTTTCAAGCTATTTTTCATCTGCTGCTGCTTATATTCTCCAAAATTGTATACTATCAAACAGCATCAAACGTTTGTTTAGTTATCTCATTAGAACAATGACTTTGTGTAATCACAGTGAGAGTTCTAGGGAAATAAACAGCACTACAGTGCTCAACATTATTCAAGTGAGTGCATTTTCTGTCTTCCTCTCTTCTTGTCTGAAGACTGCCGAGAAGAGTGAGTATGAAAGCAGTTCTTTGTCATTTAAGATTTAGGTTGAATCAGAAAAGCAGACACCAAGAAAAATTTCAAATTCTATAAAAATTTGATTCACTGTTAATCTCCAGAATCCTCACCTTATTACCAATAAATTAAGTCTTAAAGTATCTAATTGAGATGCAGTTGCCATAGTAAACAATAAATGTCTTACACGAGTCTTAACTATTCTCCCCTAGATATATGTGGCTCTATCTCCCCCTCTCCATTTTCTCTTTTTCTTTCTCTCTCATATTCTTTTTTATCTTTCCCTTATTTTCTTTTTCTCTTTCTATTCTCTACATATTTGTGTAACATAATTCCTGTCAAGAAAAATTTATATTTAATCATAATTAGTTTTTATATAATTATAACATTATATAGTTATTATAGTTAATTTTACACTGAATATTTTAGTTATCCAGCATCTATTTGGTGTCTGGGAATTCTGTTTCTGTGATGAGTGACATGGATATTTTAATTAGGATTGTATTAAATCTATAAATTGCTTTCGGTAGGATGGTGATTTTTACAATTTTAATGCTACCAATCTATCATAGAATTGCATTTGATTTTCCAATTTCAACTTTCATCTTTCCTCAGAAAACATTAAAGTTTTCAATGTAAAGGACTTTGACCTCTGTGGTTATATTTATTCCTAGACATATTGTTTTGTACAGCTATTGTGAATTAGGGTGTTCACTGATCTTGTTCTCATGCTTAATGCTGGTGTATGTAATGACTACTGAGATTTATAAATAGACTTTTTAGCCTACCCCATTGCTGAAAATGTTGATTATTTCTAGAAGTATTCTGATGGAACTTTGAAGATCTGTTACGTATAATATCAGATCATGTATAAGTAGAGATAATTTGGCGTTTTTTCTCTTTCTATCTCTTTGATTCTCTTATATTCTAAGATTTATGACAAAAAAGTAGAGATACAGGAAAGAAGTTAATTTTCTAAACTATAATATTTTTAAGAGCTAAAATTCTGGTTCTATTTACAAAATCTTTCTTAATAAGCTAAACATCTACTAATGAATTGGGAGATAATTGTAACACCTTGATGTGTATCTCAAAATTTAAAATATCCAGTAGAATCTCATCAGATAAGTGATATCCACTCATATGTCTGCATGCTATTTATCTATAAACATATTATTTGTCTATTAATTTCAGGCGGAATGAGGCTTGCAGATAGGCTCAAATCTTCCTTTTATGTGACTACTTCCTCCTTTTCACATTAGAAAACAAATTGTTTTCACACCCAAAAGATGTTGGTGGACACAAATCAAGGCATTCAGATATCTCAAGTATTCTTTGATCTTTGATGTGTAATTAATAGAAGCAACTTTGCACATTGACGGGTAATATGTTGATAAATGGTTTTACTGATGCCCACTAAAGCCACTAGCCATGTTTTTATGTGTGTTTTATAAATTCCCTAGAAAGCTGCATCTTATTCTCTCACCCATAACTTTATAAAAGATACTGTTCTTAATTTGGATTTGGAACAATAAACAAAAATTCACTTAATTTTTAAGAGAAAATAGGTAAAGGTAAAACAGAGCAATGCAGAATATTTAAACAAAATACAACATGATGGCAGAGGCTTGGGGTTTTGTGATTTATTACATGTACTGCTAGTATTGTTATGACTTCCTAAGACCCACAAGCCTCATACAGACTGATGCAGGAATAAAGAAAGGAGGCAGAGAGCTGTGGCCATCACTCACTTTGCTATTGCAGCTAGTGAAAAGCAAAACCGTGAACAAAAGACTCCCATTCCTTTCACTAGCCTCTCTTTGAGTTATTCTTGACACTCTGGGTAAAAATTCCATTCTGTCACAGGAATAAATATTCAACAGGAGGAAAGCTCAAATGTTCACAAGATAACTACTAGGCAGCAGAGATGATTGACTCTCTTCCCAAAGGGAGAAGTTTGGGGGAGTTTTCTTTCAATGTCCAGTAATAATAGAAACCAATTTCAGCAAAGTGAAATTAAAAACTAGTGAACAGCATGGCTTTGAATGTGATCCTAAGACATTTTTAAGGCTATAATACTCTACTTAAAATGCCACTAAAACTTACAGCCTCATCTTTATAAAGCAGTTTGCTTTTCAAGGAAAAGTAATTTCCATATGCAAAGAAACCTTTTCTGCAGAACCTACATTCTCATTCTTGGCTTCTCCACCCAAGAATTGCTATCTATTATATATATATTTTTTTTCACATAAACATTTATTTTATACATAGGAAATAATTTTCTTCCAAAGAATATAGTACAGAACACTGTTCTTTCTTTGGGTCTCAAAAAGAAAAGTGGAGAATTTAGAAGCCTAATTTTCTCTTCTATTGAAATCTTCTGCCAATTCTTAGGTTTCTGTAGTCATTATTCTCTCCTTCAAGACTGTCCAATATGCAAAGCAGGTAGGATGTATACTGTTTTTAATATCCCATAGATTTTGCCCCTGTGATTGTTCTATACCCTTTTTATGTCTCTCTTCATGGTTCTTCATGAGTACACCTTGGAGAAGTGTGACTCCTGAGCATAGAGATGAGAAGCACTGAGTTTTCTTGTTTAGTTGGGTACAGAGGTGAAGAATGTAAATATTTAAATCAATTTGTATTGTATATGTGTGTTGGGGGTGCATATGCCATTATATATATATACATACATATATATATATATATATATATATATATGGTTATAACAGGGACAAATTTGTGGAGTTCTATGGCTTCTTCAGATTCAGAAATGGAGACTCTGTGCCTTTTCCTTATGAGCAATCTTGCCAGCTGAGGCTTGAAGCTTAAAAGGATCTCAGTCTAAGCTGATACATTTGTGTTGCAGTCAGGTGTTCACATCATGCTTATGCCAGTCACAGAAAAGCCTCTAACTCCATGAAAGCCATCTGCTTCCCATACCTCTTAGGTTTTTACAATTTTACTCCCAAGCACCCACTTTTCCATACCAATGGTGTTTTATTTCTCCCAATAAAATATTAAATCAACATATTACTATAAGTGCTTTGACTGTGCCTACTGCATTGCATTTGTAGACAGGATTGTTTCTATATAGTTTATGAAATATCCCGTATTGTAACAATATATCCCCTACCCCTGGGATCTAGGCACTAGGACTTTAGCTTAAAACACTTAAGTCAGTTTCGCAAATACCATGTAAGCCTTTTTTCTACCCATTATGTTTCTTCAGTTTTCATATTTACTCAAGTTTTGTTTGTGATGTAGGGTAACTTAGATCTCTTGTCATTTTGTTTTAACCCTAAAGAACAACTACAAGATCACCCTATTAATGGATCTCTTGCTATAATTTGGATTTTCATGATAAATTTGTTTTTATCTAGATTCTGCTCCTGAGACCCCTGGATTTTTAAAGGAAATCATTCTACTCTACAGCTTATATCCCAGAGATCTGAGTAATGGCAACATTCTCCAGGTGGCAAAATCATTAGCAAGCAATTCTTTCATCTAACTAGCATACTTATGCATAATAAAGAAGAAACACTTTCCTCTGTAATTATTCTTAAATGAAAGTGGTTTTCAAAAGCAAGGAAACACAAGCCTGATAGCTCAGCAAGCTAACTTCTTTATTGGCTTGGGCTTCATGCAAACACTCTTCTTTCAGTAATGTACCCAGCATCCAGAGACCCCATCTGCATGGAACTGCTTGGGCACCTTTCTTCAAAGAATGCAATGGGTCTCTCCTTTAATTATATTCAGTAAACTCCTCTTTTGTGGTCAGTTTCCATGAAAAACATGTTTGGAAATGAAAAACATGGGTCTAATTCAGTTTAAACCAGTTTGGGGGGACATGCACAGTCTGACCAACTGTGATGTGTGTGAACTTTTAGAGTATGCCCATATTATTAGTAAAAATCAAATGCATTTTGTGTGTATGTCTGTACAGCAAGGATACATATAAATGTGCATGTATACACACAAGTATGTGAAGGCCTGACTTTGAACTTCTGTTATTCCTGCCTCCCTCTTCTGAGTACTGGGGTATAGGTCATTATGCTATCTCTTTATTTGTGTTTGAATGGTGAAGTCCCTAATAGCAAAAGTGAAAGTTTTGTTGTTTAAAATTTCTGTAAATTCATAAGTATATGTGTTTGAAGATGACTACTTGGGATTGGATAATCCATCAGGGTTCTTATCCCTGGAAAAGACTGATTCTCTTCCTCTAATTGGTCAGTTGTTGTCTATAGCTCTTCACCTAGAGAGATTCGATTGACTCAGTAGATTGTATTTGTGTGTGTGTGTGTGTGTGTGTGTGTGTGTGTGTGTGTGTGTGTGTGTAACAACAATAACTAAAAAAGAAAACATCATGATTTGAGGGAGAAAGTTGGGTAGAAATGTTATAAATACAGTGCTCACATGTGAAATTCTCAAAAAATATTTAAAATAAAATAATGATAAAAGTTTACAAACTTTTGTCTTACTTAAAATGCAATTATTATAGGAAAAGAAAAAAAATCAAATGCATTATGGAAAAAATGACACCAAAATGAGAAAAATCTTATGGAATCTAAGTTTGTCAATCAAAACAAAGATAAACTCATGATCTATTGCTTACCACCAATTCCTTTTTCTCCTGGATCCATTTGAAGGAAGTTTCATGCATCCAAAAACAGCTCAAGGCTGCTGGCTAAGATTATCCAGCTTCACTGACTATTCTACTCTAGATTTGACTATAATCTTAAATTTTTCTTTGGGTCTCTATAACATTACCAGAGCCCCCAAACAGCCAGAAGTAATCTAGAGAACTATACACACATTCCCCCCAAAATAGATTATGGATATTTGTCTTTGCTTACAGTGTTGGCTACAAATTGTTCTAGATAATGGTGAGGAAAAAAAAAACTATACAAAGAAATTTAGAGTTGAGCTTTTTGTTAAAAAAAAAGGGAGAATTCTGTGGAATTATGTTCTTGTACATTGTAAATATTTGCCATCTACTGGTTTATTAAAGTGCTTATTTGTCAGAAAGCAGACAGGAAGTGTGGACAGGAATATCAGAAAATTCTGGGAAGAGAAAGAACAGAGAAGAGTTGCTAGAGAGATGAAGAGGAAAGAAGATGAAAATGTGCTTTGAGAAAAGGGTCTAAGCTACTTGGATAATCATGGGTTAGTTTAAGAGTAAGAGTTAGCAAGTTCTATGCCTGAGCTCTAGGCCAAATAACATTTAATTAATATAAGACTTTGTGTGATTATTTGGGACTGCTGGTCTGGGTCCTGGGGATAGGCTGGGCCAGAAAATCTTACTACAGGAAACTGCTTCTTGAGTTCCTTTGCCCATTTGTTGATTGGCAGTTTTATTCCCTTTGTGTATAACTTAAGCAGTTCTTTACGAATTCTGAATATTAGTTCCTTGTCTGCAGTGCAGCTGATAAACATCTGTCCTGTTTTGGGGCTGTCTGTTAGCTCTGTGATTTGCTCTGTTGATACAGGTTTGGTTCCCATGTTGTTGGTACTCTGTTTAAAAGTTTCTGATTATCCCAATATCTTGAAGAATAGACTCTGTTTCCTTCTAAAAGTTTTGGTGCCTAAGGTTTTAGAAAATGTCTTTGATTCATGTTTACCTGATTATTTTGTACAAGGTAAAAGGTAAAAATCTAATTACATCTTCTACAGCTTTAAATACAGTTTTCCCAGCACAGTTGTAGATTTTTCTGTCTTTTTATCCACAGAAAGTTTTTAGAACTTTGTCAAAAATTAACTGACCATTGCTTTGCCATTTTGCCTCAAGGTCCTCTGTTCTATTCCTTTCTCTATTTTAAGTTAGTTCTAGGCTGTCTTTGTCATTATAGCTATATAGTAGGTTAAATATTGTAATACCTCTCACATTGTTCTTACTATTTAAGATTGCCTGGGCTCTTTTGTGTATTTTCTGGTTCCATAACTACTCCAGCCTTTAATTATCCCATGTAATGACCGAAATATCACTAAAAGTACCCATACATGTTGATGACTCATTGAAGATGTGGTTTATTTAAACCTATCACACATCCTTTCGTTCTAAATGTGTAAAATATATTAGCTATGAAAATGCTTAAATTAAAAACTGAATATCAAACAAGCAAAATTTCACCATTACAAAATAATGCTTTATGAAGAGCAATGGGAACACTCTGAAATCAGTTAGCTCAAGGCATCAACATTTTGAGCAAATTATAGGTCTGGTGAGCAACAGATCGATGGGTTTCATTCAGGGCTTTTTGAATCCCAGCACAGCTTTTTGTACTTCAGTGTAATTCAAACTAAGACCCAATAGAATATCACTTGTGACAGGAATTTTCAAAGTAAAAACAAAATTTTTCTACCATTTCATCTGTAAATGGTGCTGATTATAATAATTTTGATGCATTCACCATCATCTACACACAGCTCCATTCTGTACCCTGATCTGTAAGTTGCTAGGGGGAAAATGTCGATTGTCCCCTGTGTAGAGAAAAAGCAGGGACTGTGGGATGGCTTGATAGCTATTTCAGATCCCTGAGCTTCTATTTTCTCATCTGAACAAACCTTTGCAACATTCAGAAAGAAATCAAACGAAAAAGCAAATGAAAAGCACCTGTAATCCTATTTTCTCAAACTCTGGTCTCAGGACACATCAGGTGTGTCTCTGTAAATTAAAAGAAAATGAACTTATAAGACAGTTTTTTAGATTATTAATACTGATTGGGTTTTTCATGAGGTATTAACTAATACTTTTTGAAGAAGTCTATGATTTGAAGTGACTTTCCAAAGGCCAAAGAAAGGAGGTGGTAGCAGATTGACGAATCTTTTCTGTGATGAGGATGGTTAACCTTAGCTTAGAGTTTAGAGAACTCATTCCAGACCATACACCATGCCAAGTTTGGCAGAAATTCATCCTCAATAACTGCAGTTCTTTTGAGCATTATAAAAGGTCCTGCATAGAAGTGTGCTCTGTCAAGGCCCTGGCAAAGATGCTAAGACATTAAAAAATAGAGAATAATAGGAGCTATACTTTATAGAATGGGCAATTTATAAAAATTTATTTAACTACATTTCTCATCATGAGGTTCATATCTCATCTCTGCATGCAATTTTAAAACTTACTGTTTTGGCAAATATCTTCATTTTCTGAAAAATAAGAGCAATATTTCATTTCTGTCATTATATGGCAGTCTGAGTTAATTTTCATTTAATCAGAATGAATTCACTTAAACTTTATCTTTTAGTTAAGATGAAAAGAGAAAGCACTCAAAGAATTAATGTACAGCAGAATTCATAGGGAGGAAATGACTGTGTGTATTGATTGACACCGAAATTAATGCTCAAGTCTGCGTCTTGTGGCTCTGTGGCATGCAGGAAAAAACTTTCCATCTTCTTCTATTCTTCTTTCCTTTATTCCCCCCATAAATTCTTCAGAATTTTGTTTTCCCAAATGCAAAACTAACAACTGTGTGACTACCTCTCTAAGGTTGTGTATTACCAGATACTCTTTCTACAAAGGTTTTGGTTATAGATAAGATAGCCACATACCAGGCGTGCAACATATATATGAAATGGTAGTACTTGGAAGGTAGGATGAGGAGGACTGGAAGTTCAAGGACATCCTCAGAGAAGAAAAATGCTTTGATTTTCTCAATTCACTTGTTTGTAAAAAGGAAGAAATGTCTAATAAACTAAAGGATTGTCCCAATACCAGACACAATCTTCCACATTCTTCCTTGTTTTTTTAACCATCTTTCTAACAAGCTGATGTTAGATCCCTGGAGAAATGTATTCTTTGTCTTTCATTCCATAGCCATTTCTTTGCCTTTCCTGGTATAGAAGTAACATTGAAATGTGAAAAGAAAGGTAGTTTAGAGGAAGTCTTTGCTTTATATTTTATGTGATACACTGTGTTAAGATGTGTTGCAAAGAGAAACTATATCTTGCCTGGAGCTGATCTAAATAGCATTAGAGGAAGAATGAAAAGGTGGAAAGAGACATAAAATAATTGAAGACAAACACATGTGAGGAAGTCCTATCTTAAATGATGTTTCTTTTGTGGTTCTTTCTCATGGAATTCATAAATTATAGTTTCTTAAAAATATTCCATTCAAACAAATGGGAGTTACTGGGGATACTAGAGACATACTGACATAGAGAATCAATTAGTAGTGATATTGCTATGTAAATTCTTTATCATTACTTACTTTAAGGGCAAATAAAGAATTTGTTTTCATCCGGAGGATGGTTTTAACCTTTGCAACGATTTTTCTCTTATTTATATGCCTGTGTGACTTCTAAAGAACTCAATCATAGAGGAGCCAGAGAACAGAAATACCACAGATGTATTTGTTACTGCAAGTAGGTGAAAGAAATCTTTAAAACTAGCCATCAGAGTGGGTGTTCACTAGATTGTGATGCACTCATCAAAATAAACATATTTCCTTTTATTTTTCTATTCATATAGGTATCTTTGATTTTGCAAATATATTAGAAAATATTTATTGGAGTCTTTCTCTCTATCCTGTAAAATGAATCTCAGTAGGTCCATCCAAACTATTTTTATCATTGAGATATTAGTAAATATTAATCAAAAGGAAGCATGATAAGTATGTGAGCAACAAGTTTTAGTTTCTGATGCTCCTGATGCTCCAATTTGAAGGCAGATGCAGAGAGGCAAGAAAGTACAGGCAAAAATATATTTTTGTTAGGTGAGTATACGTCAACCTGACCATCTAGCCTTGTGGGGTATATTACACACACACATACACACATTAAATATATATTAAAATTAATTAACAGAGGTAAATGGAAAGTAGAAACTAAAACAATTCCTTCAAATGCATGGCCACTTTACATTTGAGTTGTTTCAGAGGCAAGTCAATGAAAATTTATAGTTATTTTTATGATGGTATCTATATGTACACACAAAATGAAAACATTCACCTGTTCCTTGCTCCTTCAAAACCTTCTCAATTTGAACTTAAATGAAATATCTAAAACTTGTAACTTTTGAACAAAATGAGAGCAGAGTATCTGAAATTAAGCAACAAGAACTTGGCATCCTAAGTGAAAAGGATAGATGATGAATTGATTCAAAAATCAGAATTTGTATTTAGATTTTTATTCTTGTATACAGAGCAAGAGCACTATTATAACAGCACAGTTTTATAAACTCTGTACAGAAACAGCCACACACACTCACAGGCACATGTATTAAGACAACACAAATACATACCCAATAACAAACATAAACAAATCTGTCTGTCTGCCTAATATCATCTATATATTACTCCTTTATCTATTATGTCTCATCTATTATATATATTTATAATCTTTTATATATAACATATATACATATATAATATACATATAATCTTATCTATAGAGCTTAAATCTTTCATATGCACCAAAAAGCCTCTAAAGTCAACATGCAGCAGAGACACTGCACATATCTCTATTTCTTTACTATTAGCAATAATTACAAGGTGAAACTTGGTTAAATGGTCATCAACAAATGCACTGATAACATGTGACAAATGTATACAGTGGAGTTTTATTTTACCTGAGTTTCATAATCTTCCTGGACACTATTTGGGAATATATGTTCAAACACATGAACCTATGGGCAATGTTTAATACGCAGACCACAGTAGAACCCCTTTGAGGCTGAGTTTCAGCTGCATGTTGGATCGCCTAATGTCTTTTGAGTCTACCTTCTTTCACTCAGCATAGTAAACCAACTCAAACTCTTGTTGGGTTTTTGTTGTGGTTGTTATCATCTTGTTTTTTATTTGTTTGTTTCAAAACAGGGTTTCTCTGTGTAATAGCTGGCTATCCTGGCACTCAACTATGTAGATCATGCTTACCTAGAACTCACAGAGCTCTACTTGCCTGTGCCTCCTGAGTTCTGGGATTAAAGATGTGCACCACCAAACCCAGTGCCATGATTTGTTTAGGCCCTTAACAGAAAAAAAGAAAAACAAGAAACTTTATTTCTAGTTTGTGTCAATTATGACCAAATGCATACTATAAAATTTGAAAAAAAAAATCATGTTAGGAAAATGGATGGAACTGAAGACCATTATATTGATGATACAAAAATCCAAACTCAGAAAACATAAATACAGTTTGTTTTAACTCAGACATGCATCTACATATTAAAATGACCTTTAACATTTTAAACATAGATCACCTTTCTAATATCAATTTCACTTCTATGATTTTATTCAAAATTCCAAAGTCTTACCCAAATGCCATGTTGCTCTTTTAGTGCCTTTTAGACCAAGGCAGTGGAAGTTAGACACAAGAACCGGAAAAGGCTATTGATCCCACAGTACCTAAAGAACTTGATCACAAGGGGCTGGGTGGGAAAGAAGAGTAGGGGAGGAGCAGAAAGCAAGCAAGCATTGCTGAGTGTCCCATACCTGCATAGAAGGAAATTGGCCAGACTATTTAATGGATGTGGTTTGTCTTTGTCATATAATTTTTGCTTCCTGTACATACTTATACAGATAATCACATCTGTGTTCTATATTTTAATGTACCTTAAGTTCTTTATTAAGAAAGCGTATCAGCTCCAAACTTACCCATATTGCCTCAGAGTAAGCAGTCTGGTCATCTGAACTATTGGATGCACAGAGAGCTTACAGTTTGCTGTGTAATTCTTAACATTCATTTTGAGTACTTTTTCTTAACAAGAGCAACATTGTTTGAAAGGGGGACATGTATTGGCTTTGACTTATTTATTCTTCACCTGTCACTGTCAGCCCATAGGGAATAAATACACAGTACAATAAAAAAGTCTACAGTCTCTGAAATATAAGAGGCATAAATTCTACTTGTCTGTGACACTTTATACACTCCATTCCCTACAGAAAAGGGGAACTGAAAGAAGGGGTTATGGGTCATTCATGATACCCTTCCTCTGGGAACTCTTCTCTGGACAAGTATACATCTTGGTCTAGTGCCTGCAGCAGACATTTAGAAAATAGTTCCATAACCATAGTAACATGTAGAAGTAAGGCTGGCTAACTCAGTGTGCTTATACAGATTCAGCCTCCTTGTAGATCCTACTGTTCCTGTTCCTCTCTCCTCATTCAAAGTCCATGTGCAAGATGAAAGGGAACACCTATTTCCTAACAGGAAAGTGTGCTAGCTCTATTTTACTAGCAAAATGCTGTCTGATAACAATGAGCTTTAAGGAAGTGTATCTCAGAAGCTAAACCAATTTCAGAAGAGTTGGCTCTGTAGCAATATAGCTTTCACTCCAGTAGAAAAAGAAAAGTTGAATATTTACTTGCTGGTAAAGAAGGGAAATGAACAGACTATAATCAAAACCATTAAACAAGCTATATATTAGTGATGTGTTTAGGATAGATAATATGTGAACAGTAGGAAAGGGCATGGTTTGATGGAATATGTTGGTCTCTTTCAATCACACAAGTAATTCTTTCACTCTTCCACAGAATGATGTCTGCACTTAGCAGAATTCAAAATCATGCTAATTATAAGACTATCAATTTCATCTATTATACACAAAGACACATGATAGTGAGGAAGACTGTAATCACGTAAGTGCAAGATTTACTACAAGCGTAATATAGATGTTGGCATATAATAGAAATCATCAGAATAGAATAAATAAGCCTTTAGGAATATTTTCTATTTTCTAGCCTGATACAGCCCCAGCTGACATGCTTTATATGCCCATCTTTGACTTCTAATTGTCTACAAATAACCATGTTACTTTTCTTTACTTACTAAAGAGATCTGCTCTTCATACAAGAAGTTTCCAATATACCACATGCCCTGTATCCTACATGCACAAGGGTGTTCAAAACAGTGCATGAAACAACCCCCTCCTTCTCAGGGAGTAGAATTTATACTGCTGCTTGCTTTTAATGGATCTACAAGGCCAACTCAAGTGGATCCTGCTGAGAACAGCCTGATGAGTGATCACTGGTGATTTGGCGCTCAGCAGCTGCCTGCCGACAATGGCAGCTTGTCCCTGCACAGCTCTAACTCACTAAACTTTCATGGTCCCAAAGGGGAAAGCTTGAAAGAAATAACTAAAGGAAACACAGGGAACAATGAAAGAAAGTACAGTTGGACAGTCAGAAACAAGAAAGAAAATTATGAGTGTGCATAAAAAGAGAAAAGTTGAAACATAAAAATTGAGATAATGTAACAGATGGATTTCCATTTATACATCATGGACACATTCTTTGCTTCTGACCTTTTCCTTTTGAAAGAGGTGACAGTAGAATATTATTTAGTCATTTAAGCCTCACTTTCCCCCTTTTGTAGTAATTAAACATGGATAAGATGATACCTGAAAATATTACAGACTAAAGTCCGTAGTGTAGATTTTTGCATGTATATAATGCTTCTATGCAGAGAATATAAATGACAATTAAGGGATGATTCATGGCAAAGTAAAAAGAAGATAATTAGAAGGTCAAACTATTGCTAGTCAGAAAGATCTAGGCTTAATTTGCAGATTTTATACTAAGAGATTCCTCCTCATCCAGAAAACAGTGGCAGTGCTGTCTGTCTACTAGGATGTTTGTAAGATTTAGGAATAACCCAAACAGAGACAAAAATAACCAATTGCACCCATATTATTCCTATAAAACTATGACTCAAGTATGAAAAAAAGCACAAATACAATTCTGTTTTCACTAGCACAAAAAATATTACTAGGGCTATTCTATTCAGTTTACTTTTCAATTCTTTTCCTTATTTATGCTTATCTGTTCTAAGCTGATAGATTCAAAATGTTGTTTTCTATGTATGAGCAAAGTGCATTCTAGTGGGTAAAAAATGAACAGCAGAGGAAGGATGGAAAGTTGACATCAAGCTGATCACACTACAAACCCAAACATTTTTATTAACTATACTGTCTTTCCACAGTGTTCTTACATTAATCAGAAAAAGTCTTTTTTATATAACAAACAATCCGAAAATATCACTCTGAATCAGAAGAATGGCAGGCCTATTTTTCTACAAGTCCACCTACAAAGTTTGTCATAGCTAGCCCCTGTACTTAGGAAAAGTTGAATGTATTAAGAAAAAATTCTATTAAATGGTAGAAAAAGATAATTGCAACCAGAAATATACCACATGGCCAACATATCTCTATATTCCCCATTCTTTGATTAACATAACCCAGTGGGGGGAAAAACACTTTTAGAAATTGCCTTTGTCCTAAGCATTTGCAAACATTTTTTCTTAGTTATCTTCTAAATGATACTATATAACACCCACTCAAATATGACTTTTATATATTCAATGTAGAAGTTCCACAAAAAGAAATAGATCCTGCCATATGACCCAGTTATATAACTTCTGGGCATATTCCCAAAGGCCTCTATATTCAACAAGTGTTCATTCATGTAAATTACTGTTCTAATCTCAATAACCAAGAAATACAAAGAGTCTAGATTTCCATCAACTGATGAATGTATGAAGAAAATATGGCACATTTACATAATTGAGTATTTTTCAGCTTGAAAAATAAAATTATGAAACTTACAAGTTAGTAGGTAGAGTTGGAAATTATAATTCTTGGTGAGGTTACCTAAACTGAGAAAGATTAAATTCCTTACCTGCTCTCTCACATATGGATACTTATCTTTGAAGTTGTAGTTAACCATGTTTAAATTGGAGTGCCTGTGAAGTAATTTGTATGTGACTTAATGTCTACTAAAGGATGTCCAACATATACACACACACATATATATATTGCACCATTTTGTAGAAAGCATTTTAAGTAGTTGAAGTTGAGGATTCTGGTATCCTCTGAGCTTAGAAATAATCTCCTGTCAATATTAAAGTCAACTGTATTTTGTGGAAACTTTGAAGGGTCTTTTGTAAGGAAAGCCTTGACATCTCCTGTATAGTGACAGATTCATGGTGAAGACATATTTGTGTCTAAAGAGTAAATTGAGAAATCACTAACCATGAATGGAAGGTGGTATTATTTTGATGCCTTTTTTTAAGGCTATAGCTGGCTTTAGATGATTTCCAGGAACACATGTAGCATCCCCTTTTCCCTACAACCCCAATTTCACCAGATATACACACTTAAAAATATAAGCAAATCAATAGACATTGAGATTGCAATTTCAAGGGGAAAATAATTGACTTGGAATAAAAAAATCAATTTATTTTTTAGGTAATACAATAGTTCTAGATAAATTTATAAGGAAAGAGATATTATTTTTATTATTCTTAATTAATTTTAGTCCTGGAATAAAGCAATAAAGGAAAGACATCAATTCATATTTTCATGCAACATATATTTTGTTGGAAAATTACATTTCTGTATCATCTCTTAGAGCCTTCTTTTGCCCCATAAAGCTTGCATTTAATGGATAGATGATGACAGCTAATAAAGAAAAGCACCTAGTTGTTTCCAATCCTTTATCATCTTCTGGTGCATGATTTGTTTGCTTTGTTTTAAAAGGAGATGAAAATTAAACATTGAACTTTAAGTCAAGGATAGCCATTTATATGTTGAATATAGTGGAAAGTGAAAAATCATTAAAGAAGCACAGGTTACATGTGGCCATGAACAATGAATTAATACAACCAGACTCCGCTCAGGGAGGCAGTGCTATTACCTGGCACATATCAATACAAAGGAAAACAGCTGATCAATGGACATAAATCCTCCATAGCCTCTGTAATATACTTGAAAATAGGACTGGGGATCATTGAACAAAATGGAGAAATAATATATCAGGAAGTATGCTCTCTAATAGAGCTATTCCACAACATGGGAGGGTAAATTCTATCCATTGCATTATCAACTCTGAACCATATTTTTGTGTTTATGACGTTATTTTCTGAAGTCACTAAGATATAGCACTCTACACAAAACTGGTTGGTAAGGAGGTGCTTCGAGCCTTTACCTACTGCCAACACTCATGATAGTGCTTCCAGGTTGTACTCTGTGCCTCGTACTTTTATATACACATCTTCAATGAGTGATTGTGTATTGTAGGTTTATTTTGACAAAAATAGAAGGAAAATTAAATTAGCAGAAAGCACAACCACATATTATGAACAAGTCAAAAATATGTTCCTCAGTGATCTGAAATAAATATCTGATTATTTCCATCACTTTAGACTGTACAAAAGTATTTATCAGTAGACACTTGATAATAGAAATTTTCAACACTATCAGAACAAGAAACTCTGTCAGTGAGGATGTTATAGAAGTTTCTGTCTTCTTGAAGCAGATTCAAGCCCTTGATGCATAGACATGAAATGAAAATGAATTCCTGGGATCCCTTTTGCAGTTCAGAAGTTCTGTTTGCTTTCCTCTATAATAAAATTCTTTTCTAAACCTCACTCTCTGTGAAATTTATTCTGTGAGTTTGTAAGATGAGGGACATAGAAGTCATTGGTCCAGGGAGGTTTTGGTGGCTGCTGTGCTTACCTAGCCACTTTAGTCACACTAATATAAGATAAAAATTCTCTTTCTCATTTGAGGGTGCCTTCTTTTTCCCTATTTTGTTTGCATTTAAAATATAACTTTATCCATCTGAAGGACAGACAATACAATAGGAAGAAATAAGATAAAATTAAATAATATAAAAGAATAAGAAACATCAGATGTGAGAGAAATATCAAGCTGAATATGTGAGCACTTATATGTGTATCACTACATTGACTACAACGTAGATGTACATGGGTAAAATGTTCTCAAATGTGTGTATTCTCATGATGCCTGATTGTGACATACTTGATAATTGGCCAAACTAGATCTTATTACCTGACCTTCTGATTCTGCATATACTGGCCAAACATAGCACCTATTTACTAGCTGTCATACCATGATCCACCCATCATTTATGATATTGTATGATCCAATGATCCCTCACTAATTTGCATATATGACTTTATCTATTTTCCTCAACCTGTTCTTAAGAGAGTAAATTGTTTCCTTCTGGGGTATAGAAAAAGAAATGAAAAAAAAAACAAACTCAATAATATCCTTTTTGGAGTTTTCATGTTAAAAGCACTGTGACATTTGAAGTTTACTTGTACAGGGATTTTAACAATTAGAGTGTGACAAAAAGGCAAAAAATTGCCTCCCTCTTTTCTGTCTCCAAGGTTTCTAGAACTAGATAATGTTAGTACCTCTGTATTTTAAGAAATGGACTTCAGCATTCAACAGGGGCTTATGGAACTCTTTACGAGATGAATGTAATAGGGGTCACAACCTGCATTCTTTCGATTACCAACAATCTGAATGTCAATGTGCTCTGTGCCTGTGGCTTCCTGGGGCGGCTTTTCATCACCCAGACTTCTGACAATTTATGGTTATTATTATTATGTTTCTCAGCAACACTGTTCATGAGTTTTGTGCCTGCAGGTGGCTGAATGGTACACATTGTGAGACAGTTTCTTTTCCTCTGCCTAAAAAGAATGTGAAAGTAATTTCTAACAAAGAGATGGTTCCTTCTTCTTTTTTCAAGATTAAATTAAAAATAAGAAAGTAAGTAAAAGAAAATGAAGGAAGAAAGGAGAAAAAGAAAGGGGAAAGATGGAAGAAAAACATTAGCTTATCATGCATAGCTTCTACATCCTAAAGTTTTGGACCCTAGCATATTTTGTTGTAAGCTTTTCTGCCCATCATATATTCTGCCCATATATATATATATATATATATATATATATATATGACACTCAAGGGTGAGCCATTCCTAGCTAGTTATATACATGAATCAGAATGATTCAACTCTGCCCTCCTTTTGGCTGAAGGTATCTTAATCTTTTTGGTATGTGGGAATATGGCCATGTTCAAACCCAGCATGAGTTTCACCATTGTTTGTCTCCCCATCCACCTTCCTAGGACAAGATCACTGATTTTTCATTAGGTGTTGTTTTAGCAACTAGACAGCTCTCCAGAGAAACAGGATTATCTCAAACAGCAGATAGAAAAAAAAAAAAAAAAAAAAAAAAAAACTTTTCCTAGAATTCAACTTTAAATATTTAAACAATTTATCAAAACCGTGTTTAGGAAAACAATAGCCTAAAATACATACAAAAGAAAAACATGGTGATTTGGGAAGAGAGCAGATTCTGAGTGATGCCTCTCTGAGCTGTGAATTTTGCCAACATGGGGAGTAATTCGGGTTATGACAACAAAGAACCAGGTTTAAGGTCTGAACATTTTGAACATTTATCACCTTAGGAAGAACCTTTTTCTTTATTCTTTTTCCCTGACATTTTCTAGGGTTCTCAGATAAGATTATTTTATTATTTTTGTTGACACTAATGATACTCGACATTTTTATGTTAAAGAGTTTTGTCTAATTAATGCCAATCCCGTCAGGAGTTCTTGAGAAATAATCGCGTGATCTCATTGAGATTTCTTAGTTTAGACTTTAGAGCCCACCCAAACCTTATGTGCAGTTGCCATAAACACATTGACATGTAGTTTTCTATCTTTCAGATGATCCCACACCTAGGCATTTAGGTTTGAATTATTTTGACCCCTCTGCTTACAAAGGTGTTTTCAATCCCTAGCTGATTTATACTAACTATGTCTTGAGATCCTTTTCTTTCTAGTAGCCAATGATTTGATTTGACCAGAACAGAGGTTACCAGAAGATTTCATGACTGGGGAGCTGGACCTCCTTTGCAATCCCTGCTGACACACCAAATGGAAATATAGTCTGATGTATGTTCAGAGATAAAACAAATTATCATAGACTCTCCTAAGCTTATATAATTCTAAATAAATCCAAGTGGTATATTTCCATATTTATTTTACATATTTTTGGGCTTCTTGATGCTGAACTTGGAAGCAGCCTTATTTGATCTAGCTTCTTCCCTCATCATTAACCCTGAGAAAAGACTGAAGGCAGAGAAAAGAAAATAATGTCTTGCCTAAGAATTACCTGCAAAAATATTTTTCTCTTAGATCTTCCTTTCTGGTATATATTACTACATTAATTATATGCATATGTGTAATGGCTACACATTTTTCAGTA
Organism: Sigmodon hispidus; assembly: GCA_004025045.1. Lineage (NCBI taxonomy): Eukaryota > Metazoa > Chordata > Mammalia > Rodentia > Cricetidae > Sigmodon > Sigmodon hispidus. The sequence continues at coordinate 141,081 of PVIH01003862.1, forward strand.
TTGTGAATTGATTAAAGCCAAACTTGATAAAGACATGGTATATCAGATGAAAAAAGTCTTCTCAGGATTTCTTATTTCAGTTGACTTTGAGGGTTTACAATGATTAACCCTAGTTGTTAACTTGAAAGGATTGAATATGTGTGCATAATGAAAATACTCTTCCATTGTACTTTTGTTTCTGAATAGACAAAATGGCTAGTGTCCTCAACATAAAATCTATTTTACATTTCTCATATTTTCATGGAGGAAAACTTCACTCAGAAGTGGTTTTCCAGGGGACAATAAGAAACTTTCTTCAGTGGTCCCATGTGGCAATAGGTGAATAATACTCACATGAAGATTGAAGGATATCGATGTGTTTGAATCATGACTTATTTCTTATATTATTTATAATCTTAAAAGGTGTGAAATCCCTTATTTCTTGAGACAAACTTCCATGAGTAAAATGGGGATATGTTTAACATTGCTCAGATAATCCCAAATTTATGATCATGTACCTGTTTAATTTAGGCTTGTTAAGGGATTTTATTGGTAAGATCCACACAGACATTTTACTCCAAAGAATTACATAGGATCTACTCCTGGTTTACAACCAGCTACTAGGCACAAATCTGTATCAAACAGGGGACTTTAACAAGTTACTCATTGAGATATGACAGAATCACTTGCAACCCTAAGGTTTAGTGTGCCATAAATTTCTGGTTTTATTCTTGAGAAAATCATAGTTCTGCCAGATTTTATTTAAATTGATGTGACTTTTGGTTTTTTTTGTTTTTTTTTTTCATCTTTTGGACCATGTGTACTCAAATGAAATTTAAAGAATCATTACTACTAAGACTTTCTTTTAAAAGGCTTATTTGCTTTTAGATTGTTTAATTTAGACTTTGTCCTGGACATTTTTCTCATATAATATTTTAATTACCTAGTGAGAATAATACAAATGCATATATTAGCAAGAACTCTTGGTTGCTTTTGTAGCCTCTTTCTTGATATTCCTGGTAATGCTGTGGATGAAAACAAAGGACAGATTTCCCAGTTAACACAGGGACAAATGAATCAGAAATATTTTTTCTGTATGTTTTCCAGGTAAAAGTAACTGTTTCCTCATTTTAGTTGGTACCAAGAAGTAATATACCCTGACATAACAACATGAGAAAAACATGTACTAACCTTTGTCACCTGTTAGAGAACTGGATGTTGATCCCCTAACAACATCATTGATGCTCTGTAATTCAGCTGAGTTATAGAACTTCTATGATCTGGGAGGTGTACAAATTCAATCAAGTTGCCAGCTGCATAGCACAGCTTTGAGGCTGTAAAATACACATGAAAATGAGATAAAGAATCTGTGTTGGTTTGAATAAGAATGGCCCTGATATATGTGAATGTGTAGTAACAAGAGAGTTGAATTGTTTAAAAGGGTTAGAAGGATTGGGAAGTGTATCTTTGTTGGAGAAAGTGTTACTGAGGCTTTTAAAAGTTCATACCATCTTGGCATGCTAATGCATGCCTTCAATCCCAGCACTCAGGAGGCAGAGGCAGGCAGATCTATGTGAGCTTGAGGCTAGCCTGGTCTACATAGTGAGTTCCATGACAGCTAAAGCAATGCAGAGATGCCTGTCACAAAAGAAAAAAGGAAAGCCCACACTGGTCTTTCTCTCTCTATGGACTGTGGATCAGAATTTAAAGTTCTCAGCTCTAGACCATTTCTGACTCCATTTAAATGTGGGTTTTTTTTGTTTGTTTGTTTGGTTGGTTGGTTTTGTAAGTCATTGTGTGATCCTTTCAAACCAATAGAACAATGATCAAAACAGAGTCCAACCATACAGTCTAACAAAATAATACTGTCTCTGCTTTGCATGGCTCACTCAGCCCGCTCTTTCAAATAGTCCAGCACTATAAACCCAGTGCCACCACGCCCCCACAGATGACTAGGCCCTGTAGCCAGAAGACCTGTTCAGGCCCAAGGTCCAGACAAGTATTTTCCACCCAAGGCTTATAGCCACTTATAATAATTTAGAGGCTTATATTAATTATAGTTTGTTCGGCCTATGGCTCAGGCTCATTACCAACTAGTTTCTTACAACTTAACTCGTTTTGATTGGTCTATGTTACTCTTCATGTAAGACCTGAGGTTCACATAACCACAGGCTCCTCTTTCTGTGTTCCCATAGTTTTGAAGGATGATAGGTAATTCTTTATTACTTGTTTTACCTCAGAATTCACTTTTCACACTTCCATTCTTTAAATCTCAACTAACCAACAACCCAGGTAGATTTGGTTAAGGGAAATGTTGTTGACTGACATTTTAGCTGGAGCCAGATTTTATCAGCATTTTCCAACAAAGCAATATTCTTAGTAAGATAACCATCCCAGATTTTTTAATTAAGATTTGATTTTGATGCACATAAAGTTTATAATTTTGCCCAAGTATGGTGTGATATATCAAGCTTTGAATTAAACTGTATGTTGCAAGGCTGGGGAGTTTGCCCAAAGAACACAGTACTTGTTGCACACAAGTGAGGAGCAGAGCTTGAATCTTTATAACCCTCATTAAAACCATATGTGTATCATCAGAGACAGAGGAGAACCCCAGGTATCTGGCTAGCCAAACTGGGCAGAATCCATGACCTTTGGGTTCATCAAATGATCCTAAGAGCTGACATTAACTTTGACACTCTAAAAACATGTATATCTGAAGCAACATAATATTTGTCCTTGTATGTAGGTTAACATGCTGCATATATTCATACTATACATATGCACATGGAAAATAAATATATTCATATTTACATATACTCATACATGTGTATATGACCAATGGTCAAAATCTTTGCCTCTATGTCTCTCAAGCATACACAAATGTTGAAATATGTGAAGTATAAAGTGCTGCAATAAAGATAATGTCAAGGTGCCCTTCACAAGCACACAGAACACAATTACAAAAGATAATTTTAGTATAATAGAAGGTAATT